>VCAZ01000004.1:8565000-8857241 GCA_005784505.1 Bagarius yarrelli | reverse complement strand
AAGAAAGAAAGAAAGAAAGAAAGAAAGAAAGGAAAAGAGAAAAATTGAAAAAAATAAGAAGAAGGAAAAGAAGGAAAGAAAAAAAGAAAGAAAGAAAGAAAGAAAGAATAGGAGGGAGGGATGAGGAAAAACCACAGACTGATGAACAGAGCAGTGGCAAAGGAAGTGTGGAGGAGGGGAGGGGGAGAGACGTAAATATATATAAATTGTAATTAACTAGACAAATAAATGTAGATAGGTAAGACAGACAGACAGACAGACAGACAGACAGAGAGACAGAGAGAGAGACAGAGAGAGAGACAGAGAGAGAGACAGAGAGAGAGACAGAGAGACATAATGATAAGCCGACAGAAACAGACAGGTACATGGAAGGATAGATAGAAGTAAAATAGTATAACACTAAAAAATGGCACACCAGGGAGAAGAAAAATAAACAGACCAGGAGATTAAACTAAGAAGGGAAACTGAAGAAAGAAAGAAAGAAAGAAAGAAAGAAAGAAAGAAAGAAAGAATAATTGAAAAAAAATATGAAGGAAAAGAAAGTAAGAAAGAGCGTAGATAAGTAAGAAAGAAAGAAAGAAAGAAAGAAAGAAAAGAGAAAAATTGAAAAAAATAAGAAGAAGGAAAAGAAAGAAAGAAAGAAGGAAAAGAAAGAAAGAAAGAAAGAATAAATAAATAAATGAATGGGGAAAAAAAGAAAAAGAAAAAAAGCTCATAACTGAGCAATATTGTGGTGTGGGTTGTGTAATAAACAGAAGAGTGGGTATTGCTGAGTGAAGATTTGGAGTAATTTTACCTCCTCTTGTGTGTGCGTGTGTGTCTGTGTGTGTGTGCGTGTGTGTGTGTGTAAACCGATCAAACAGAATTCTGTGGTTAATTTTAAATGGAGCTCTGTGCTGACACTGTGTAGAGCACACAGCTTCATTAGCCTAATCTGACTGATAAAACACAGAAAACTCAACTCGGCTTCACATTCAAATTAGAATGAACTTCAATGAAAGTTCAACCATTAATCAGGGAACAGTTTCCCTGTCATCGTCTCAGCCTGAACCCTTTGACTGCTGATCAGCTGGTTATTAATCCTGCTTCTGTTATTCATAGAAGAAATTACAGCACATAAATCACAGAACTGTTTAGTGCTGGATTCTGATTGGTCAGAAGATGTTGAGTCATATTCTAGAGAAGCAGCTCTGAAAATTCTTATTATTCTAAGTTTAAAGGCTGTGAGGTTTCCTGTATCATAGGGCTGTAACAAACCATTAGGTTGTGATAGCCAATTAATTTGCAATTATTAGAACAATCAATCAGCATTTTTTCTGTCTTGTGCAAATATTTAAAATGTTATGTAAAATGCTTATTGTTGATTATAAATAAAACAAGAAAATCATTTCAGCTTTTAAAAATGTCTTTTTTTTTCTAATTCGGCTATTTCAGTAAATAGAAGACGTTAAACAATTTTTCAGCTTTTGCAATTAATCAATAAATCAACGATTAATTAGCTTTTGCAGTAAAAATATGTTATAAATGTTCTACTTGAGACATAAACCAATCACGTTCATTTAACAAAACTAATTATATAACTAATATTTATACTTTCTGTATTATTTTATATTTATTTTATTTTTTTTTGCATTGACTAATAAGATTTATCATGGCAAAGCTGTTTGCTCATATTAATCCCTTTTTAACCCAAAGCAAAAAGAACTTCCTTGTGAGCATACAAAAGCCTTTAGACGTAAACTTGGATTTTGTGTTGTTTTGTAAAAGTTTATCACTCTGATGGTTGGACTTTGTTTACACTCCAAAGTATTCTCGGAAGTGGCATGTCTTCTTCTGTTGAGCTCTCAATGTCAGGTCTGTGTTACAAAGCCACACTGGTTAAATCACAGAATTGCAAGATATTACTCTAGGAAAAAAAAAATCAACAACAAAAAATTTTGTATTGTCGATGTTGTCATTAATGTCGACTAATCGTTTTAGCCCTTCTGTATAGTAATAAACATTTAATATGTTTTGAAGGAGTCTCCAGAATCAGTGCTATTTAACAATAAAAAGCATTTCAGACATAAAAATGAAGGATTTAGCAACATAATAAGCTGAATTTTTGTTTCATTAACATCATGACAAAGAAAATAATAAAGCAGATATTTTACAATATATTCAATGTGCTTTCAGAGCAGGAAGAATAGAATTATCTCTCATCACAGTGACACAAGCTACTTAATGGCTTTATAAAGTCTACAGACGCTCTTGTTTACATTTACATTTACTGCATTTGGCAGATGCCCTTATCCAGAGCGACATTTATCCTCTTTATACAACTGAGCAATTGGGAGTTAAGGACCTTGCTCAGGGGCCCAGCAGTGGTAGCTTGGTAGACTCAAACCCACAATCTTCGGGTTGGTAGTCCAACACCTTAACCATGAGCCACCACTTCCACACCACTTCTTGTTTGGCTACCAAGTTTCAGAGAAACAATGTTTTAGCCTTAAATCATAAAAACATGGGAGCTGTCAGACTGAGGATAAAGGTTCGGGACGTCATAGCAGATATTATTGGACAAGTACCGCCCAAGGAGGGCATTTGACAAAATTATAAAGTAACTTATCCCAGTTTTCTTTAGCGCCATGTTTAGTGTGGTAAAATGTTGAGGTCTGTACAAAAACAGTCCTGTGTGCAATCCTAGATAGTTTATACTTTGAATTTCCTATCATCAGTGTCTAACTTATCCTTACAAGTGCTTATTAGTTGACTTGTAAACTCGAAAGCTTCCTATTCATATGATGACTTTGTTTTTTCAGCCAGACAAGTAATAAATTGACACACACAGACAACGACTTCGAATTTCTTAAAGATTTTCAATTTCACAAGCGTTAAACCTTTGGCCAATGGTTCCTGGACATACCATCTGAGGCTGAGACTAGAGGACACCTAACTTGTGGGTGGGAATAGGACAAAACTAAACTAGGAAAAAATTCAGGGGAGGTAGAGCACTGGAATTAAAAAATGTAACTAACGACTAATTGCTGTGACATAACATTAATATTATATGTTAGTACATGATTTTGGAAAGTACTAAATGTTTGGGTGGTCTATAGGCGCACGCCCTGTCTAATTATTGTTCTGTAACATAATGTGTTTTATTACTGCTGAGTTAAGAATAATCCAACAGTCAACGATTCAGATCAGTGGAGGTCCTGTAATCTACAGTCAATAATCTGTACACTAGGTGTATCTAATAAAGTGACCAACATTTATATCATATTATTATACAACTGCACATCGTTGCCTTTTATGATTTGTGCTAAAAGGGGGCGTGGCATGTTAGCAACGCGGATAAAAACAGCAATAAAACCTACTTCTAACCAAAACATGAATGATTCGCAGTTATTCACCCCGAAGACATTAAAATGCGATGCACTGTGCATATAAGTGCCACCTGGAAGTACTTTATCATGTAAACAATCTGCATATGTGACTACATGAAATTAAAGACGTGCTTCCGTACCTGAGTGAAATAACGCACATCTCAGAGCTGCCACACTGGGCGCCGCCATTTTTTTCTGTGCAAGGCGGGTCACGTGACGCTGGCGCGGATACGCGCGTCTGCTGTGTCAGTGTACGGGAATATCGATCAGTTATCAAAATAGTTATATTTAATCATATAAAGAAGATATACTACAACAATTGTTTTTAATACCTCATAATAATAATACATAATAGTCATCTTTTCATATCTAATTCCTCGCTGAAGGTTCTTAATTATTATTTTGGACATAAATCCAATACACATTCTTATGTTGTGCTGATTTGTGCTGTGTTGTACTGTGTGCTTTGTGTGTTGTGTGTGCTGTGTGCCGTGTGTGTTGTCTGTGTTGTGCCGTTCTGTGCTGTTTGCTGTGCTGTGCCGTTCTGTTGTGTGTTGTGCTGTGCGTGCACGTTGGCTGCTGGGTGGGGTGTGCGTGTGTGTGTTTGTGATGTTTGTTGGTGTTATGTATGCTGTGCTTGTGCGTGCTGCGTCATGCCATTCTGTGTTGTTCCGGTTTGTTCTGTGTTGTGCTGTGTGGTATCGTGTTGTTCTGTGCTGTGTTGTGCTGTAGTGTGCTGTGTTGTTGTGTTGTGTTGTTAGGCTTGTCTGTTGCTAGAGAGAATTGTGTTTTTATTTTGTACTAATAATGGTTAAAAAATTGTTGTTCAAAAAATATATATTATTATTATTATTTTTATAGACAGTTATGTGGTCACCTTATCTACACTGGTAATGTCACATGTGAAGCCATAGCACAGCCACGTTATTGTATATAGAATGGGGGAAGTCGTGGCTCATGGCTAAGGTGATGGACTACCAACCCAAAGATTGTGGGCTCTATTCCCAGCTTCACCAAGCCACTGCTGAGCAAGGCCCTTAACCCCTAATTGCTCAGTTATATAAATAATATAAAAAGTAAGTCTCTCTGGATAAAGGCCAAATGCTGTAAATGTAAATTTCAGTAGGTCTAGGCAAAATTAAACAGAATTCCTAACAGATCCATGAGGGTTGGATCAACAGGTGAGCACTAGATGTTGGCATTTTATAATAAACTGCAATTTTGGCCTTGCCCATGCACACCCTTACAAAAATGATGAAGAAAACACATTCTGATCGCAATGTGCAACAACCTAACAATGCCGCAATTTAGAATACAGAGACAAAGGGAAATGGGAAATGCATCGAGTATATTTAGAATGCTAAAAACCCACCGCCGCACTACATTTACATTTACAGCATTTAGCAACAAAAAACTGTTGAAAAGAGTATTACAATGTACAATGTATTTCAGGAAAAGGTTGTGGACATCTGAAAAAATGATATATGGTGGTTTTCCCAAACTGATAAGCACACCACAGTTTTAATAAATGTCTTTGTCTGTTGCAGCAATACAGTTTAATGGAACTATGAGGTCCAAACACTGTTCCAACAGTGTCCCTGTGCACAAAGCCGTTAAGCTCCAAAAACATGAGTGCTACTAGCAATTTCTGTCTCTATAAAATAATTTCTTCACTGCTTGTACTGTTACTACTAATAAAACAGATCTTTGTTCTACAAAGTGCATGGGCCCTTAAAATCTGCCTAATGTCCCCCAGTTTAGCAGCGCCTCTGTCCAATGAGGACATGGTTTTTCAATGTTGGTGTGGAAGAACTGCACAGAGCCCTGACCTCAGTCCTTCTGAACTGCATCAAACAAGATGAATCCCACAACCACACTCCAAAACCTAGTGGAAAGCCACAGAAGAGTGAAGCTTATAATAACAACAAAGGGAACTAAAGCTGGAACAACAAGCAAATATGAATGTCATTGTCGGGGGTCCACAAACTTTTGGCTATATAGTGTTCAGTATATAAACAATGCAGAAGTTAAAAGTCCTTGTAGTCTTTGTGACATTAGCAAAATGTTGTTAGTATCTCAAAGCTATAAAAATGTCTAGCGGTACGCAATTCAGATCAACAGGGATTCCTTTTTTTGCCTTTCGAACATAGCAAGAAAAGCAGCATAAACAGTCTGAATATAGCGCTGCACCGTGAGTCATAAGGGCAGTGGACCTGTTTACTGGAGTGTGGGTGCAGTTTGGTAAAGATGATGAAAAACTCTTCTGGATGAGTAAACAGGTCAGGTCATAGACACGCCAAGGTGTAATGTGTGTGTGTGTGTGTGTGTGAGACTTGACTGTCTGGGTTATCACACACATAGTGACAAGGGCTGTAGTACAGTGGTTTTGTTGTCACATGAGCATCTTATCAGACCATGATGAATCAGCAAGTGATCTAGGAACATGTTGTGGTCAGTTATATCAATCCCTCACACAGGAACAAACATGTTGGTATACCTGCAATAACTCATTATGATAGATAATTTTATACTGTAGACATAAACACACACAACTTTCCAAAATAAGCAGTAGAAACAAAATGACAAAATAAAAGAATTCGAAATGATGACAATCATATTAAGACAAGATAATACAGTGAGTTGCTGTAACCAAGATTTTAAGAAAACATATTCGTTTAGCAATAAATTAAAAATGTTGTGTAATGTCTCCCTCTGGTGGCCAAGAAGTTTAAAGCAGCCTAAAAATAGTTGGCCGACAAAGAACATACGCAGAGTTCGAACTCTTGCTGTAACATACAATCATGCAAATTTACCCCGTTTGTGTATTACATACAGCATTTGTGTATTAGTACTCTTAATGTAGCTGTGTAAAACCACAAATTTTTTTGAGTAGTCAAAAAAATTATAATAAAACTTTTTATTTTTGGTTTTTCAAAACCCCGGAAATGTTTCTAGTTGCCCCGGATACCGGATAGACGCACGTGGATTTCCTGCGCCTTGTGTTTTTATACATGTTCGAGTTTAAATCTCATCGTTAGCTCGAGTCATGTTGAAGTCTAAAACGTTTGTTAAAAAGACCCGCTCGGGTGGCGTGTTAAAAATAGTGCGTGAACATTATCTGCGGGACGATATTTGGTGCGGGTGTGAAATATGCAGCGAGTGTAAAGACGAGTCTCCGGTACTGCAGCGTGATGCGTGTATAGAGAGCAGCCTGTGTACATTTCCTCACTATCTCATCCCGGACACTAATGTAGTTCTACATCAGGTATAAACTCTAAACTCACTATCACATCCCGGACACTAATGTAGTTCTACATCAGGTATAAACTCTAAACTCACTATCACATCCCGGACACTAATGTAGTTCTACATCAGGTATAAACTCACTATCACATCCCGGACACTAATGTAGTTCTACATCAGGTATAAACTCTAAACTCACTATCACATCCCGGACACTAATGTAGTTCTACATCAGGTATAAACTCACTATCACATCCTGGACACTAATGTAGTTCATGTGTTTAAACGTACTACTTTATCCTGGATGTTCTTTTTAGTTCTGCAGGCTAGAATTGGTTTAAAAGATCTCATTCAGGAAACAAATTTAGTTTTAATCAAGTATAAACTTAAACTATCATCCAGGGCATTGCATAATTATAACATCAAATATGACCTTAAACTACCTCATCCTGAACACTGATTTAATTCTGCATCAGGTATAAATGCATCAGGTATAAAATTTGCACTACCTTTTAGCATCTTTGCACAATCTAACTATACTATAACTATATCAATTATACAGTACTGGCACTACCTATATTATGCATCTTTGCACAATCATAAATATCTATTGTTACACCTCTATACTCTATCCATATGCCTCTGTACATTATTTACCCCACCTCTGTAAACTATCAACCCATAACCCTATTATTACACTGCTATTTATGTAAATAAGCCTATGCATCTTGGTTAGATGCTAATGCATTTCATTGGCTCTGTATGTACCTTGCACAATGACAATAAAGTTGAATCTAATCTAAATCTAATCTAAATGTAAACTTATTATCTCAGACACTAATTTTATATAGTTCTACATTAAGTATGATCTTAAACTAGACACTAATCTAGTCTTTTATCAAGTATAAGTTTAAACTTTTTCTTTTATCCTGGACACTAATTCAATTCTACATCATTCACTTTTACATTTACGGCATTTGGCAGACGCCTTTATCCAGACTTACTTACATTTAGCTTATTTATACAACTGAGCAGTTAGGGGTTTAAGGGCCTTGCTCAGGGGCTCAGTGGTGGTAACTTGGTGATTCTGGGAATCGAACCCACAATGTTTTGGTTAACATTCCAACACCTCTAAGCAACCATTTTCCGTCATCTACGATATTAATCTGATTCTACATCAGCTGAAATGTGAGTGAAACACTACTGTAATATTTTTAGGTAGGAGTTTAAACTCATCCTGGACACAGATTTAGTCCAACATTAACATTTACTTCTGTGTACAGTTTCTGGTTTTATATCTTTTTACTAAAGTGAATAAATTGTGCCTTTGCAAGGCTGCAGGTACACACTGTGAAACTTCACTGAGGATGTGTCTGGGGCAGAAAAAATATAAAAAGTTTTACATGGGGAAAGTTGCATCTTAAACTAAATCTCAGTTTTTACACTTTTTTTTAATCTATAAATTACAAAGGACATCTTTAAGATCTTTGTTCAGAAACAAAAAATCAGTGCATGGTGCTCATGATTTACTTTAATAATCATTTTGTGTAAATGAGTGCGTGCGTGCAAGTCAATGTGTGAAAGTGCTTTCAGTTTTCTTACACGCTTCCCCTCTGTTTTAATGCTGACAGATCGACATTCTGGAGGATCCCCTGATCAGAAACGTGATCATCCTGCAGACAGTCTTACAGGAGGTCAGACACAGAAGTGCTCCAGTATACAAACGGATAAAAGATGCTATTCATGACAAGGAGAAACATTTCTATACGTTCACGAATGAACATCACAGGTAGTGACATTGGCGTGGACAAAAACCTGGAGACTAATTTAAAAAAAAGTGTGTTTGGCTGCAAGACCTAATCAAGCATGACACATTTATGTTTTTGTTCCAGAGAGACATTTGTGGAACGAGAGCAGGGTGAGAGTGCCAACGACCGCAACGACAGAGCTATCCGCGTGGCAGCTAAGTGGTACAGCGAGCACCTGAGCAAATCAGCCAGAGGTGCCGAGACGAAAGTGGTGCTGCTTACAAACGACCGGGCGAACAAGGAAAAGGCCGAGCAGAGCGGTGTAATCGCCTACAGATGTGTGTAAATCTGAATGAACTTTCATTATCATGAACATGAGAATTCATTATCTGTGTTTATTTAATTCTAGTTAGTGTAAAAAAAATTTCTGTCCAGGTGAGGAATACATCAAGAGTCTCATTGGCAATCCTGAACTGGTGGACAGACTGGCGCTGACCTCTGACGATCAAGTACGAATCGTGAATTAAAACAGTTTATCTCTTTTTTTAATCAATTTTATTTTAATTGCTTGAAATTATTTTGGAATAACTACTAAATGCGGGTTAATGTTCTAATAACAGTTAAATCAGGAGAACAGAAGCTGAATGATTGACAGGAAGATGATAAAAGGGTTCAATTAAACAGGTTGGCTTTACTGGTCACAGAGTTTCTCAGTGTAATTAATTAATAAACAAATGTCTTTTTGTTAGAATGAGATCAGTGGCAGTAAGCTGCTTTTCCCGGAGCATCTGCCTCTGTCCAGGATTCAGGTAGGTATCAAGAGTGGCGCCTACCTGCAGGGCTCATTCCGGGCAAACACCGACAACTACCTGGAGGCGACTGTCTTTATCCATGGAGAAGGGGACAAGACCACAGAGGTAGGATAAAAGATGTTTCTTCTTGATGTCTACAAGGTTGTTTCTTGATATAATACGCTGATGTACAAATGAATAAATTTACAAACATTTCTGGAACCAAGAAGTTACACACTGCTAAGTATAAGGTGTAATTATCACAGTTTTTAGACAGACGAAGTGGCTGTCAAATAAAAAGTATCACATTGAAGAAAAACGTAAATGTACCAATAATCAAAGTTTCTGATTTTGACTTTGGAGTTAAAGGCGTGTTTTTTCATTAATGTGTTTGTTTTATTCAGTATTAGCATAATGAGATCTTGTTTCTATAGTAACACAGATGATAAAGTTAGGTCTTTATTAATTATTAATGTTAATATTAATCATTATGACGGCAGACTGTAGAATGAAACACTAAAAATTGTCAGCATTGATTTACAACCAAATAATAATCCTAATAGCTCTCCGGAAGTTATTAGTAACTTATAAATGTCACTCAGGAATCGCTATTTAAATAGTTTGACTTTTATTTATTGCTGTTTTTGATTTGACTGAACAATAAAATAGTCACTGAACAATAAAATGTTTTTATATTGCATGGCACTGACTGTGTGCCATAAAGTTGTGTGTGTTTGTGTCAGGTTCTCATCCAGGGCCTGCAAAACCTAAACCGAGCTGTGCACCAGGACGTCGTGGCTGTGGAACTCTTTCCCAAAGAGCGCTGGGTCACTCCTTCTTCCGTAGTGCTGCAGGACGACACGCCAAAGGATGAAGACACAGAGGAAGAAGAGGCGGAGAAAAAGGTGACTATATATGTTATTGAAGGTGCAGCTGTTTGGTTAATATGGTTAAGTACTAACCCCTGCTAATGTTCGAAGACTTTCTAATGGCCCACCTGTTGATTATGTTGGATTCAGTTGGAGAGCCCCGTACTAGACATCACAATGCTAAAGCCTACTGGCCGTGTGGTGGGGATCATCAAGAGGAACTGGCGGCCCTTCTGTGGCATGCTTAACCAGTCTCAAATCAAAGAGGTAACACAACCTGTTGCATTTGTTTATGCTCACAAGTAAAAACATATTGTGTTTGTAATGTTGTCATTAAGTCTGTAATTTCTGCAGTGATTTTAGCTTTTATAAATATGATCAGAACTGCCACTAGTTTTGATCTGGCTCTTTTGTATAAATAAATAGTATCCGGTTAATTCAATGATTGAGAGAATTAATACTGCTTATGAATCTTGACTGATGATGTATTTTCTGTCTCTCCGATAAATTTGAAGGCCACCAGGCATCTGTTCACCCCAGCAGACAGACGAATCCCACGGATCCGCATCGAGACACGCCAGGCCTCTGCACTTGTGGGCCAGAGAATTATCGTGGCCATTGATGGCTGGCCAAGACATTCCAGATATCCCAATGTGAGTTTGTACTGATAATTGGACTAACTGGAAGATGTGGGTTTGATTCACAGCACCACTGCTGGGCCCCTAAGCAAGGCCTCTAATTCCCAATTGCTCAGTTGTAGAAAAAAGGTGTCTGGATTAGGACGTCTGCTGAATACTGTAAATGTACTGCTGATTGGCTGCTGTAGTGATCAATGATACAGCATCATTTATGTCAGACCTGCTGCTGCATCAGGGATCTAATTGAAATTTTCCAAGTCACACGAAATGTCCTCTTTTGTTTGTCACAGGGTCACTTTGTGAGGAACCTGGGTGGGGCAGGTGATAAGGAGACTGAGACCGAGGTTCTGCTTTTAGAGCACGATGTTCCACATCAGCCTTTCTCACAGGCTGTGCTCAGCTTTCTACCCAAAATGCCCTGGAGTATTACAGAAGAGGTAAAGTCTAGCTGTGGTGCACCATAAGAAGTATTAGTACTATAAAAGTGTTGGTACAATGATTTTTCAGCCATGGTTCACTTCTTCTTCTTTAAAATGTCAGGACCTGAAAGTAAGAGCGGATCTGAGGCACCTGTGTGTGTGCAGTGTGGATCCTCCTGGCTGTACGGACATTGATGATGCTTTACATTGTCGTGAACTGGACAATGGAAACCTGGAGGTTTGTGTATAAAGATGTGGCTGATTTAAATAAATTTGAATAAGGTATGTCCTCAGTTTCCGAAAAAAGGTACACTATCTGAAAGAAAAAACAAGTTATCACAAATGCCTAGTATGTCCATCTCCTCAGATTGTAATGCATTGTGAGGCTTGGAACTATTTACAGGTAAAAATCTTTCTTGTACACTGACTGTGGGCGCTTTTGGTCTCAGGTAGGTGTCCATATTGCAGACGTGAGCCACTTTATTCGACCAGGAACTGCGTTAGATCAGGAGGCAGCCAACAGAGGCACAACAGTCTATTTGTGTGGAAAGGTAAACTTGTACCATGTCTAAAATCAGTGCATGCTATAATAGAACTGTATGCGATTGTGTTTGATGTATTTTCCTGCAGAGGATTGATATGGTTCCTGAGTTACTGAGTTCTAATCTCTGCTCTCTGCGCTCTAATGTGGAAAGGTAACTTAAGACACTTTCACTTGACTGTATAACATGCACCATAACTGCACAACTATAATATTCCTATTGCTCTAAATCATAAATGTTGGTACTGTTTTCTATTGACTGGTTGATTTGAAGCACTATTTTTCCTGCAGGTTGGCGTTTTCCTGTATTTGGGAAATGAATCACAATGCTGAAATCATAAATGCCCACTTCACCAAAAGTGTCATCAATTCTAAGGTAGACACAAGATGCCGAAATGATCTTTTCGATTTCACAAAAATTACTGTATTTGCTTATTATTTAGATATATAGTAACAGAATTGTCATGTCCTCGCAGGCCTCACTGACATACGCTGAAGCTCAGATGCGAATCGATGACTCCAACATGAACGATGATGTCACCAAGAGTCTTCGAGGTCTAAACAAGCTGGCCAGAATCCTAAAGGCCCGACGTATCGAAAAAGGGTAACAACACCAGTAATGTTCATTGCAATCTCGCTCTCAATGATGTCATATGTGTGTTAATGTTATTAATTATTACAATAACATTTTAAGATTTGTTAAACTGAAATAGTCATTGTCAGAATACAATAATAATCATAATTTTTGGCATATGTACACTTTTTTTTTTTTCTTTCACCACAAATTACATCCTTTATTTGAGATTTTAATAAGTTGACCGATGTCATTGCAGGGCCCTGACGCTATCCTCCCCTGAAGTGCGCTTCCACATAGACAGTGAGACTCACGACCCTATAGACCTCCAGACCAAAGAGCTCAAGTGTGTCCAGAATTAAACAATTCCATTAAAACACAACATTTCTACACAATTTCTGTATTGCAAATTAAATATTTCAAATGTTTCCTCAGAGACACAAACTCCATGGTGGAGGAGTTCATGTTGCTGGCAAACATCTCTGTGGCACAGAAAATCTATGATGAGTTTTCAGAGTGCGCTTTGCTCCGAAAACATCCCGCACCTCCTCCGTCTAACTACGACATCCTTATCAAGGCATCTAAGTCAAAGGTCTTTGTTAACTCTTAAGCTTGTTTATAAACAGAAGGATGGGCAAACTTTTGAGATTAATTATGCTTTTTTTCTTCATAGGGTCTAGTAATCAGGACAGATTCAGCCAAAAGCCTGGCAGATTCTCTGAACGTCGCCACTGTGGAGAATTTTTCCTACTTTAACACTTTGCTGCGTATCCTGGCCACACGCTGCATGATGCAGGCTGTTTATTTCTGTTCGGGAATGGACAGCGACTTCCACCATTATGGCCTGGCGTCACCTATCTACACACACTTTACCTCACCCATCAGGAGGTAAGAAAACCTCACTCTTACACTACAGGAAACTCTTCAACTTCACTACTAATATCTTATAACGTATGATGATAAATATTCGAACATTGTGATTATTTTTTTTAATATAGCTCAATGGGTTTAAATATAAAAATGCTTTTTAATATTTGGGAGTGAAATTATAAAATTGGACATTTATACTGGCTACTGGTTTATAGTTTAAAAGCCAAACTTCATTTCAGAAAATGTATTTGCATTAATAAACTGAGGGGAAAATATAGATAAATAGCCTGTAACAAAGAGAATAACTGCATACTAGAAGCATAAGTATAAAAAAGCCATGATATTTTACACTTAAATATAGAGGAAAAAATATAGATATAAAATATTGGACTCCACACAATTGATATCTAAAGCAAGTTGTTTTTTTACTGTCAATTTGCAAGTTTTATCACTTTGACTGTCAATTATTTTAGCCATATAAAGCTGAGCTTTTTGTTTTGCCTATATTCGTGATGGGTGCCAAAAGTTATTGAACTGGTGGATGTGGAGGAAATAGAGCAGAAATGAAGCTCTAATGGGTTTCTGTTTGTGTGTGTGTTTGTGTGTGTGTTTTTTTTATTTTTTATAGATACTCTGACATCATAGTACACCGGTTGCTGGCTGTGGCTGTCCATGCTGACAGCACCTACCCCGAACTCATGGACAAACACAAGCTGTCGGCTCTGTGCAACAATCTCAACTACAGACACAAGATGGCGCAGTATGCTCAGAGAGCCTCGGTGGCCTTCCACACCCAGGTCGAGTGCAACACAGCTGAAAACATGAACACTTTATTCTTCATATTATAGGGAGCTACTTTGTCTTTTTTTTTTTTTTTTTTTTTTTATTAAAACTCAAACTCTATCACATTTCACAACAGCTTTTCTTTAAGAATCGAGGCAACTTAAATGAGGAAGGCTTCATTCTGTTTGTGAGGAAGAACGCTATCATCATCCTTATTCCAAAGTTCGGCCTAGAGGGCACAGTGTTCTTTGAGAACAAGGACAAACCTGGACCGCGACTCAGTTTTGACTCCGAGGTTCGTGCTTAGCTTTACAGATAAAACACTACATTTAATGTAGTTTGGCCTCATTCTGAATGACGAGTGAGGATAATTACTTGATAATCACATACATTTTTCGAAAATTAGTAGTGTAGCTATTATTCTTAAGCACTTCAGTTCCTTATCAGCTTATTATTATTGTTGTTGTTTTATTATTATTATTATTATTAAACATAAAAAAATTGTAATAGGTGTTCTCACAGAATTGCTTCATCACCTAAATCTATGAATATTCATTTTCTATATGTTTTTTTTTCATGACATGAATTATACATAATTCTTTGTTACTGTTTTTTTTCTTTCCAGGGTCCCACCCTGACCGTGGAGGATCAGCACACCTTTCACATATTTGACAAGGTCAAAGTAACCATCAGTCTGGACGCCTCTAACATTCAGCACCAGAAGATCAGAATGGCTTTGTTAGAGCCGGTGGTGAGTCAGAGCCCTGAAAAGTAAAATTGGTACTGTGAAATGAATTCGTATTTTTGGCCACATATGTGTCATATTTCTTTCAGATCCCAGGTGTCAGTGTGCAGTTACCAGAACCAGAGCCTGAAGCCAAGAAACCCAAGCTGGATCGCTAAAACCCGACCCGTTTTAAAGACTTGAAAATCTTTTTACATTTTTTTTTGCTCAGTCTGGGTCCAGTAGCTGTTCTAATAAAAGAGAGCATATTCTGTGATTTGTACACCACATTAATTAATGAGTAAATGGATTTCGGGGTACTGCATTGTTTTGTTTCCCTGAATGTCATAATGTGAGAAAACTGAGCTTCACTTCAGCAAAGCAACTGTATTATGTTTTTTTTTAAAAAAAAAGAAAAAACTGTTTTATAGTCAAGCAAATCAGCCTTAAAGTTAAACAGATTGAAATTAACATTAAAATAAAAAGATTTTTATTCTGCCTCTTTTTTAATGTCTTGCCCCTACAAAAATTCATAATTCTCCAGGGGGAACTCTTAGCAATCCTATCTACTCTCTTGCAATTATTATTTCTGTTTGTTGCTGCTCAGTTTATTTTATCATAAGCCAAATAAGTCATTTTAACCAACACAACCCCCTGTGCTAGTCGCAGACTGCATGCTTTCAAAAAGATGTGAATGTGCTGTAAATCCCACACAAATTTGACATACTTCAGGAGTTTTAAAGTTGTTTATTTGGTTTTCCGGTAGAGGTTTGTTTAGTTATTTAATAGTTTACCCCCTTTATAGAAGAAAGTAATTTGTACTACTTAATGAAAATTTTCTAAATCAAATACCGGACCAGGATAAAGTTGGTTAGGTTTCTAAAGAAATAAATAAACAAAATATAACAACCTTTACAAACATAGAATCTTTACCATGTATAACAGAACAGACAATAAAACACGGTGTAGCTGTTCGGGGTGCAGAAAAATACACATGGCTCTGAAAAAAAAAAAATTTATAATAAATCACTGAATTTTTTAGTTCTTAATCAAGTTCCTGTTGCCTCCTGTAACTGTTTGGTTAATTAAAAGCTTTAAAAGATAATTTTATAATTAAGAAGTTATTTTTATTACATTATTGCTAGTACTGTTACTACTAATAGATCAGAACTATTGGGGCCCCACAAAGTACATGGACCCACAGAGTTCTCATGGATCTACAAAGTTCCACACCCGAATGGTCCCCCTTATTACAAAACCTAGATTTTAAGGTTGAAAAGAAAAATCCATTAGAACAGCATCTAAATGTTATATCAAAATCCTTTATTGCAATTTAGCAGAATCACAGGTTTAATGCTGCAGAGGGCAACATCAAATAAACCGATTATCAAACATACACACTTTTAGTGGTTGTGATTATAAATTCATAAATAACCAAGAGCATACACCAATGTACAAAAATTGCAAAAAAAGGAAAAGAAATCCATTAATTAAAATAAATTTAAAGCCAGTTTTTTAAGCATATATCCGTAAGTCACAATTGACGTCAAGTTTTCTGCGTTCCTGACAGAACTCCATGAGGTAAGAGAACACCTAATAACATCGCTTTGTGTTGTACTGATAAAGATAAAGGCACATGTGCAAGGATTCACTGTATAACAGCATTACATTGAGTACAAAAGCATCATGTAAACAGAGAATCTTCAGAGCTTTCAGAGGAGAGGGGAGACATGGAGTCCCTGATCCGTCCCTTGTGTTCAGTGGGATGGCAATAACAGCTGGAAAACACAACGGCTGCATTTTACTCTGTTTATTTGTCCTGATGATTAAATAAAAAGTGCAGAAAAATCTAATAACAGATGAGAACTAGAACTAAACAGATTGTACCCTTTAAGAAGAAAAAAAATAGCCCTGCAATTATCTAATCAGTCAATGGATCTGAAAATACTGAATAACCACTCTGTACATCCATAATAAGCAGAAAAGCATCTTAACACATTAAAACCTTGAGGTAGATCAGCTACATCAAGAACCAACATCAGGTTCCACTTCTGTCAGCCAACAACAGAACAGCTGACAAGCGAAACACTAACTGAAACCCTGGTCAGCTGACACTGACAACTATTCCACCATCCTTTATCTGACGTGTAATAAAGCTCTTGATGTGCATCATCACAGGTTTATGTACTATTGGCTGAATAAATAATTACACAATTAGCAATAAATGGTGAGTTGTTAACAAAATACAGTGTGGCTTTACATTAGTGAATTCAGTGAATCTCTCCTCCGCGAGTGTGTTACTACCTTTGACTTAGTGTGTTTTGCGTGAGTGAGTCCCTCCTCGGCCGCGTGTGTGTCCTGCGACTCCTTGCTTTGACTTTCTGTACTGACGCCGTCCATTAGGCTGGTGGTGCACGTGGAGTATGTGTTATAACCGCTGTCCACCTGAACACACAACACAAGGAACGGATCAGACGAGGGCTACGGGACAGCCATAAACTAAATTATTTGTTTAAAAAAAAATTTCAGGCAGCTTAGATAAAAATATATCTCCAGTATTACATTACATTGGCCCCCGACTCTTATGATTTAAAGGCGAACACAATGGTTGAAAAGATAAAAATATAGTTCTGTAACGCTACAGACAAAAATACTTTTTATACCTTAATTTAAATGAAACTGTTTAAAGTAAAAAAGTCGGTTTGCTCTTCTTAGTAGCTTGTTCAAACAGACTGTTCCTGAAGGACACCGGCCCTTCAACAGCAGCTGATGGCCACTCAAATACTTGGTCAACTAAAGCTGTTAGCAAAAACCTCACCAGTCATACAAGCGGTTAAGAGGTGGTTGTATGTTAAGGCAGCCATTTTGTTTCCAACTGTACCTTTTTTGTTATTAATAAATACCCCAGTTAGCATTTAAACTGTAAGCATTTCTTTAGTTTAGTGCACGCATACAGACCTGCATGCTAATGTCATACGGCGTCATGCTTCCTTCAGCTAGGAATGACATGAACATGCGGGTGCTCTCGACGTTAGACACATTTCTGGTCCTTGAGCTGAGTTGGCAGAACTCCTCTCCGTTCACCATCTCTTCCACCTCCTCCTCTTCTTCTTCCTCCTCCTCCTCTTCTTCTTCTTTTTCTGGAAATGGGTGTTGGGACAGCTGTGCTAGCTCATCCTCATTTGGCTTGCTGTGCTCCATTTTCTCTACATCAGGCAGGGACACCTGGCTCTCACCGTGCCCGGCCCGGACCCCAGGGGAGCAGGAGTCCAGCTCCATAACAGGTAAAGGCTCGTTGAGAAAGATGTCCTCTTTGTCCTCGATGTGCGGCAGGAGGATAAAGGAGGATCTGCTACTGTGCTGAGGGTGGAGGGGAGAGCAGGTGCGGATGGGAGAACAACCTTCCACGTACGGGCTCTCGCTGCACAGGTTTACAGCCGTGTTTGGGCTACAGGAAGGAAGACCGTCTGGGGACAGGAAGGACAATCGCTTCCTCTCTCCTAGCAGGGGTAGAAAAAGAGCTCCATTAAGACCCAACAATTTATTTATTTTTTCTTTTAAAGATAACTTGAGCAAAATAAGATGAGCAACAGTTTCTTTTCCTCAACACTTTTCCAACACCACCTTCTGCTAGATCAGTATTGTGAAGCAAGAGCGACACCTGAATTAGGCTTATTATGTGTTTCTGTACCTGACTGAGGTGTAACTGTGTGCTGCAGGACGATAGGGGACACGGTAGGGGAATTAAACAGCGGGGACGAGCGTTCTGGAAACATGGGACTGGTCGAGCTGCCCAGACTATAAGCACGACCTCGCTCCTGGATAGGACTGGACGAGAACTGACCCTGCAACAAAGAAATAAAGGGGATAACACACACACACAAAAAAAACAGAGCACATGAGACCCACACACACCACTGACAAGAAGCATGAACGCATGTACTTGTACTCATAAAAACACTCTGATACCAAAGGCCGACACCTCTTATAACCCCTTGTGACTGAGCCTTAAGAAAATGGTACTGGTGCATCCCTATTTATAAGCAAGCATACTAGTGCTTAAGTATACTAATATGCAATAGTTCAGGCATACTAGCATCCAAATGTTCAATTCTACTAGTTTTTATTATGCAAGAAATAAAGTAGGCTAGTATTGAAGTATTAGTTTGCAGTATTGTAGATTTTGACTGTTTATTTATAGTAGTGTTCAAATATTAGTACCCTAGCATGCACATGTTGAGGGATTGTCTATACTATAATGCCAGACCAAAATTTTATTGAATATCTTATATTTTAATAGCTTGAGTATGTCGACAGAAAGTTTTTAAGCATCCAAGGTACAAATATGCAAAATTTCAAGTATGCTAGCATGCAAAAATAGAGTTTGCACAAAATTGTTAGAATTAAAGTTTTCCTTTATCGTTCGAGTATAATAGTACCCTGGTATGCAAGCGTTAGGGCTGATGATATGAAAGAATCATTCTATACTAAAATGCAAGAGTAAAGTTAAATATCGTCTTGCTTTCAAGCATGGAAACATCCAAGCTCGAGTTTATGGAATTTAAGTTTAAGTATGCTTGTGTATTATATTTGGATTTATTTATATTAGTGCTCAACTATATACATATTGTAGCATGCAAGTGTTTATGAATTCTAGTATTTACATATGCCAAATGTGCAGGAGTAGACGAGAGTTTAATTCTGTATAGGTTCAAGTATGCTAGTATGCAGACACGTAGATTCTACAATTGTGTGTAGTTATGGACAGCACTTACAGATGAAGGAGTTGTAGCTGTGATCCCACACTTCACTGGTGATACGATGACTGATGACATCATCTCTCTGCTTCCACCAGGGACCTCTCTTTCTGGGCTGGAAGGGCTGGACGAATCCGAGCCGCTAACATGGCCGTCCAGGAAAAGCTTTCGTCTCAGAGAAGAGGAGCTGAGGCTTTCCTGCACCTGCTCTGAGACCTCATCCGTTCTACAGTAATCGCCTAGAAGAATTTAACACACACAAATAACTTGAAAACTTGGAATTTTTCACTCTATGTCAATTAAAATGATTGGCTAAAATACATTTCTCAAACTGATTTGACAATGTGGCATTTCCAACATCTGCCGAATTCCAAAAAAAGAAAGTATTTACATTTATAGCATTTGGCAGGCGCCCTTATCCAGAGCAACTTACATTCATCTCTTGAATGGAACAACTGAACAATTGGGGGTTATGGGCCTTGCTCAGGGGCCCAACGGTGGTGGCTTGGTGGGGCTGGGGATCGAACCCCAGTCTTTCTGGTATCAGTCCAACACCTTAACCACTGTGCCACTTGCTTATTCATACAGTTAATCTAATCAGCCAATCACGTGGCAGCAGCTAAAACTCCATGCAGAAGATCTTCACTCAATGTTTACACCTCAAAATTGAGAAATGTGCTATGTCTGTCATATCTCTCAGAGTTTAATTAAGGCTTTGGTGTCTTTCAGGGACTATCATAAACACCGAGTTAGAGATTCGTTTATGCTCACCATGGCTGTAAACAGTGATGGTTTAAGTTGTTATTGTAATCTTCTAGTCAACATAAACTGAGCTTTGAGCGTTCTAATCAACAAGACATTTCTTTACATAAAATTCTACTCACTCGGTGTCTCTTGTTTTTACACAGTTGGCTTTAACGTTCAGTAGAACAACAATTTCTGAAACACTCAAATCAGCCCGGCTGACAACAAAATTTACATCGCAATTAATATCACATTAATCAACTTAAAACCAAGAAATAATGTGAAAAATAACTGAGGGGTTTGACATGAATCTGCATGATGTTGGATGCATGACTGGGCAACTGTATGAACGCTTTTAAGAACGTGTTTAGCAAGTGTACATACTGTTGCTATACTTATTTAATAACAGCAGCTTAGACTAGTCAGGTCACAGCAAGGAGGAACCAAACCATAAGTGACATTTATTGAAATGTTTGTCAGTTCTGGAGAAATGTAAGAAAAAAAATTAATAAAAACTTACCCAATACTTTTTCAATATCAAAGTTCACAGGTAAAGACAGAACTGTCTGACAGGTCACTGCAATTCACAGGGGAAAGGGAAAGATTATTCAGAGCCACATACCGTATAACATAAGTCTGAAAACACTAGAAACACAAACCATGGGTTTTCTTTGCTGATGGATGATGATCCTCTGTTACAACCGGTGATGACAAACTTGCAACTAGAGAGAAAAAAAATGTTTAATTACTGCAATTGTTACCCACAAACATTATAAAAATACTACCATACACTTATCAAAATAGCTGCTAAATATGTTCTAGTCTTGTTTTGTTTCATTTTACTGTGTACTGCACCGCTTCTACTATTTGGCCTAAAGTTTGTCCACACTCACATAAATGTGTCCTTTCCAAAATGTTGCCTGAAAATGACAAGACTATATAAAGACTTATCTGAGTAGACTGCTTTAGTGCTAAGTAGAGTGCTTTCTAGAAAAAAAAGCAGACAATTTAGTCAGGAATATTTATATCATATTCACAAAGAGAAATGCAAAAATTTCCCCAGAAAGCTGTGTGGGGTACTTTTTTTTTTAAAATGACGCAAATGTTGTATAAACAGACTCTATATAGACACCTTATCAACACATTATTACTGTGTTTTCCATGAACCGTAAACAAGGACAAATGACCGCAGTTACACAACACACTAAAGGAAAGTCTTTCCAGAGGTGTGTAGGGTATTATAGGAGTAAGAGTGTGTTTTGGTGTATATGTGGTTAAAATTACAATAAAAGTCAGGTTACTGACTTACTTTTCTTGTGGCTCAGCAGGGTTGATTGTTTGCTCGCCAGTGGTCCCCATGGCGATGGAACTATTGCACCTTTAGTAAAAAACTATACAACAGATTTACCAGAATTACTTTATTATCCATATCATTCATATTTATTTAACAATGTAAAAAAAGATGTGTAAAAAAAATTAAAAAGGAGTAAAAATTTTCACCTACATGTTCGATCGCATTCTGACGCTTTTGCTCGATTTCAGCATCCGTCCTTAATGAAATAAAAACCAGACATTTAAGCTTTAATTTGCAGTCAAAATAACACTCATTATAGATCCCAGTTCTGCATGTATTGTCTCACCTGGTCTGATTCATGTATAAAGCCTGGCGGTGAATATCCTCGGGGTCTATGTGTATGGGGAGGAGGCTTGCCATTTCATCAATAGACCATTTGAACTTTGCTGGCGTCTGAAAATCATAGATAAATAGATGATAATTGTTCTTAAGGTGTCAATGTCTTTTCCTGCAAATTTGCTGTCCTGGTTTTATATTGTCTTTAGAAAAAAAAATCATAGTTTTGATTATTTACTGTCCAGTGTATATATACTGTTTATACGGTTTTGCCCTGATTTTATTCTGTCCTGGGCCTTTACTGTATATGGTGAGTATACTAGAGTATTTATCGCTTAGAGGACATTTCACTATGTGTTTATTATCCCAATATTGGCCTGTGTATCTATTCACCTGAAAATATTCCGTCCTACTGCTGGGGAATATGACGATATATATGGTTATTGCTGAATACATTTTCAAGCGTAATAGATTTTTTAAAATTCCTTTTTTATTTATTCTTATTCCATGTGTATACCACAACATGTAAATAAGTGGACGGAGCTCCAAATCAGATTGTCCCCTGTTATTTAGGTGGTATTTATTTTATATTTGTGAAAAATCCTTAAATAATTATATTAATGATTGTCCACACTGAAAAATGTGGCATACAGTGGAATATGTTGTTGTAGTAAGATTATAAGCTCATATTACATTTACTCTATTTATTGAAGCCCAAATAAATAAAAAAATAACTGAATAAGGTAAAGTCATTTTTATTTTTAAGTTTATTTATTATATAAAGCCATGTTTGTTATTTTTCCAAATGTAACATTGAAATAACTATACAGTGAAATATATCGTTATCAAGATATAGGATTTTGGTCATACCCGCCACTCTTATACTTGTCCTGATTATATATTTGTCTTATTATAATTTGCACAGATAATATCATATCCAGGTGTGTGTCATGCTGAAACAGTGTTTGGATTTATTTTGTCAGTGAAGGGTAATCTTAACATTACAGCGTACAGGGAAATCCTTTTTTGGTAACAGTTTGGGAAAGACACACTTATACATGCTGGCTGGGTGTTTACAGGCCCTTAACTATACAAAGCACACTGATAAAAAGTTTGTTAGGACAGTGAAGACGTATAGCTACAGATCCAGATTAGATATAAATATAAAGTTAACTCACGGCTGATGAGGTCAGTGAGCACCTGAACACAGACGGACTGGGAACCACAGACTCGTGCAGGCGGTTGTAGTCGGTGGGACTTTCGAACGGGTTGAGGATAGCGGGTCTCCCCGGGGTTTCTGGTGTTATCTGGATCTCAGCTACATCTCCCATCCTTCCTCTGCGGTCTTATTAAAAACTGGAAATAAAGTGAGAGATCCTGAAGCAAAGCCAGAGATCTGTTCACCTAATACAACTAAATATACTTGGAATATTATATATAATTAACATTTCAACACACAGCGAGTAATTATTGTTTTTACAAACTAATTTCTGTTTAGCAAAATAATTAATAAATAAAGAAAAACAATAGTTACTTACACAAACACCAACGAAAATCCTAGCACCCGTTTCCTTACTGGTTCCTAAGGTGGTTCAAACATTTGATTTAATTTTCCCCCAACGCGCGCTAGCCAATCACAGCGCGGAAAGGTAGCACGCTGGCCAATTAGAAAGACGCACAAAAATATGACGTTGATCACTTCCGTTCAAACATCATCGAACTTTATTGTTTCATTCATAGTAACGAAAAATTGAATCCGCTTATCTTCTATCAAAATATTTATTAACCTAGATGTGAACGCGATCATTTTGTGAAGGAACATAGAGAACAGTTACGGATCAGAGAGAAAAAACCCCAGGACGGATAGAAAGTAAAGGCTGTGGTTTAGCTAGCGGTCATGGCTAGTGCCGCGAATGCAAACATGAACGCTGTCCGGGAAACGATGGACGGTGAGTCTGCGGGTTCTCACTAAAATCATTGTTAGTTGCAGAATAAAAATAAAAACATTTAAAAAAAAAGTTTTGGGATTTATTTTGTATTAGTCGTTGGATGTTGCTAATATGTATTCTTAAAAGCGAGCTAACTATCACCAACAGGGCGTTTTAGACTAGATTTATTCAGAGTTATGAAAAGCAAATAAATACATTGATTAATTAAATTGCAGCGTTATTTAATGTCATGTAATGCCTGTAATAAATTGTAAAGAAATAGCTCAGTAAAATGTTATGCTTTTTTTTTTTAAATGAATATTCATATTATGCAAATAGGACACCCCCAACTTATAGCATATATTTAAATGATGTTTTCGGTGATCACGTGACGAAGGATTCAGTAACTAAGGGGACCATGTGTTAATTTTTACACTGAAGTGACATTCATTTTAATTTTATTTGTATAGCGCTTTTTATAATGATCATTTTCACAAAGCAGCTGTACACAAGAAAAGAAGTTATAAAATGCGAAGGAAACACAAATCAGTTTGTCCCTGATGAGCAAGCCGGGGGCGATGGTGGCAAGCAAAACCTTCCTGAGATGGGAATGGGTAGAAACCTTGAGAGGAACCAGACTCAACAGAGAACCCATCCTCATTTGGGTAAAAAAACAGGTAGCAGCAATTATGCAGTCACACTGTGTGTGCAGGCAGCTGAAGTCATAAGTCCTCAGAAAACATCTGGAGCGTCTTCATGGCTGAGTGGAAGCGTCCTCAGTCAGAAAAACAGTTGAGACCTGGTCCTGATCTCATCAACTCAGAAAGCAGTCTGACAGTTCAGCTTCCACAATTTCCTAACACAGTCTCACCCCTACATTCCAACATTATTAAAACTGAACACAAGTCACCAGGTCTAAACGGGACTTGAGGTTCTGTTTCTATGATCAGTTTCTCTGTGCTTATGATGATGGGTTTAAAAGGAGTTGATTAGTTGATCTGTAACCCCAGCCCCGGCTGTTCTTCAAATCACTGATAAATTTTAACATGCTCATTTCAATACGTTATGGTAATAAGACTAACATTTGCATAACCTCCCTTTTCAAAATGTTTTTATTTCCTGGTTCTCTGTAAGAAGCTTAAGTTAACATTATGAAAGGATTCTCCTGTGTCAGTATAAATTACAAATAGCTTCAATACACCAAACAAGAGAAAAAAAGAGGCTGTTCTGGACACTACTGTTTGGTAGGCACACTACTTCATTTGTTCTATGGATGTTCCACAATACTGAACATAACTAAAAATGGGGGACGTTGGTGGCTCACATGATTGATTAAGCTGCTGAGTTGTTGTTTGTTAATCATAATTGTTCATTAATTGTTTGTAATTGTTCATCAAGGGTTTGATTTTAGGACTTATTGCCCAGCCCCAGGAGGTACCGTGGAGTGAGCGAAGAGTGAATAATGAAAATCTGTAGCAAAGAGTGGAGTGATGATAAAATGCTTTGTGCATGGAGTGCCTCACTCTGCTTACATACTCTGCTTTGTATTTCTTCTTCCTCAGTTTGTTGTTAACCCTCTCACTCTAGCCTAATTCTGTGTGTGATTCTCAGTTCTCCTGGAGATTTCGAGGCTCCTCAACACCGGGCTTGACATGGAGTCGCTGTCTATCTGTGTGCGACTCTGTGAGCAGGGCATCAACCCCGAAGCGCTGTCCTCGGTTATAAAGGAACTCCGCAGAGCCACAGACACACTTAAGGTAACTGACGTTTTGGCGCACTACAGTCAAGCAGGTTTTACAAAAAATAGTTTTTAGCGACTGTAATCGGACTACTTTGAGTTTGGACATTTACATTATCAATCAGATCAATACTGAGCTAAATTACAAAATAGAGTGTAGCATAGAAAAGGAGAAACCTTTTTATGTCAAGTGAAAAAAAAACAGGTGGGTCTTTAATCGTCTTATGAAGACAGCCAGTAATTCGGCTTTTCTGACATTGAAGAGAAGTTCTTTTCACCATCCTGGTGCCAGAACAGGAAAAGAAGATTTTGTTACCTCAGAACCATTTCTATAGGGACATCAACACCGCTAAACAATTTAAGGATAATCTGGACCACTGACTGCACCTTAGATCTTCTCACCTGACATCAGTACCTTGTTAATGATCTTTATAGCAATGCTCATTAATCGAGTGGAAGAGTGAAGGTCGCTAAAATAGCATAGGAGGATTCTAAAAGGAAATGTTGGACAAGAACATATAGGTGTCATGGTCAGGTGTACATATAGCATACCTCAGATGGTGTAACAAACCCCAGTTTATATGTGTTACATATATGCACATTATTTTAATTTATTAAGATTTATTTTTGGTAGAAATGAGCTAACAATGATTGTTTTTGTGTAACAGCTTTTGTTCTAGCCTAAGAATAACCCCAATGGTGTCCTGTGTGAATTTAGAAGGGACTTTCCGGTTGATGTAAATCTCAATGCGCATTCTAAATGAATCTATTTTCATAAACGCTGCCTGGTATTTATCACTTCGGCTAAAAATTCCCTTTGTTTAAATTTACATTTTTGGTTTATTGGGTCTGTTTAGTTTTCTTTCATTTTGCATTTCTGTCAATTTATTTTTTTTAATTATTTGTTTCAAAAGTGTTTGTAAATGAGAAATTATTAGAACCTTGCTCTAAGGGCCTATGCTAGTTTTACTCTTCCTTCTATAAAAATCTCCAGACTTCTGTTCAGGTTTTTCACTAGATTGTGTTTGGTGGTTTGCTCATTCAGTCACAGTAGAATTAGAATATGGGTGCAGTCGGTGTTCCAGTTCATCCCATAGATGTTTGGTGGGGTTGTCTGGGCTCTGCACAGGGCACTCGAGTTTCTCCACACCAAACGGAACACACCAGGACTTTATGGATCTCAGGGGCTAAAACAGTGATTGTGTCTCTTGGTTCAGTAATCTGTGTGCTTTAAATTTTGTGGGTATATTAAGGTGTCCACAAATTTTTAGCCATGTGGTCCAATTTATTAGAGTTCGAATTACAAACACACATATCTCCATTTCCTCAATCTTCTTAGTGTGTTTAATTAATATGATTGACTTTGTGTTTTTTATTCTCCAGGCCTCTGACAACAGCACAAGCCAAGGATAAGTCTCATCATGCCGGATGTATTTAGTTGAAAATTCACCTGGAAAAAAAATTACAGCAATCCACCAAGAGACTAAACTATTAATAAAGGATTTTTTCTCTCTGTTTTTTCTCTTTGTTTATGTGTGTGTTTGTCTGTACAGCCTATACATTTTGTCTCTGCTGAATAAAATGTGTGTGCTTTTCATAAATCCAGTATTTAAAATGTAATGATGTCTGATATTGTTGCACATGTTTGAGAGATGTTGTATTTGATTTTACTGTGGCTGTGTTTTTGGGATGTCATGATATTTCAGCACAGGACTGAGATAATAAAACCATTTTAGCAGGAGCTCTGTTGTGTTTGTGTCGTTTGTCCACTAGATGGAGACAGAATGCAACACTGAGACATTCTGTAGTTCGTGTGATTCCGTCCCAGTTTATGGTTAACAACGAGATCACTGGACCCTTAGTGTTTTAAACCCTGACTAATGCACATGTATATTTTTATTTATTGATTTAAAGATTTTAACAGCACTACATTGCCAAAAATATATACACAGAAAATAACACATCCATGTTAGCCAAAGTTTGCTAAGTTCAACACATTTTTTATCTTGAGGGTTTTTATTTATAAAAAAAAGTATTTAAAAAATAAAATTGTGTGTTTCTTAAAAACCCAAACAGCTTAAATTTAATCCAATATCTGTTCATATTTAACTCTGAATTTTCCATTTTTTGACACTGTAAACTGTTGAATCAATAAACTTATACCGTGTACTTTTTACACTTTTTTATGCAACTGAAGCATCAAGTATTTTTCCTTCTTCATGAACTTGTCATTCATCTCTGCTCGCCTATTTTGGCAAAACTATTCCGCTTTAGCGCTTGGTTTAGCAGAAGCTGCTAATAGATCAGCATGAGAGAATACTCGTAGCCAGTGTCTGCTTCATTAGTGTCCAGCAGGGATGGAGTGGTAAGAGGTGCTTGTGTCCTTGGCTCCTGCTGACAGAAAGTCCCCCATGGCGATGGAGAACTCATTTAGCTGATGCGTCTTTAATCGCCTTGGCCGTATGGAGACATGGCCTCTCTATTCGGAGAGTGAGCTCTCCTGGAGTACGTTCTCTGATTAAATGTGATGATTTAATTACGGCAAGCGTAAGCCAAGCATTCGTCACTGTAGTGCTTTGTTTACGGAGTTAATGTATGGGATGGCTTTATGAACCTGCAGCGTGAGTGGCTTGTTAGTGTGAAGTAGCTTCCTGGCATAAAGCACTTTGTTGTGCTTTACAGGCATTGAATTTGAGTCTGTTTGCTAATCCAAAGGAAGCATTTCATTTACGGCCTGTTTTATGAAGTATTCGTGCACAGTGCATTAATTATTTGATTGTAGACCAGCTTAAGCCAGATCTAAAAATCAGCTGGAGTCCCAAATTTAGTGATTTTCAAAGAAAAAAAAAAACATTTATTCTTGAATAACAGACGACCAACCACTGGTCACTTCTTGTAAACTAAACTATTCAAAGAATACATTTTATTTTCCACTGAAAACTGCAGAGAGACTTTCAGATTGCGTCCTGATTAATCCTGAAGCCTGTGGCGAGAAAAGTGTTTAAAAGATATCAGAAAATCTTAGGCTTTTACCAGTCTGATCAAACAGAATACGTCTGTCTGTCTGTCTTTCTGTCTGTCTGTCTATCTATCTATCCATGCTTCTCTTTAAAAAAAAATAAATAAAAATCTCATTATCTGGTTAGAAGTTTCTCCAGAGAGATCTTGTTTTCCAACTGTGTTGTATCTGCCTTGATTGTAAGTACGTTAACAGAAACGATCATCTAATGAAACAAAGTTCAAATACGTTTTAAATCAGTGAGTTGTTTATACATTTATTTGTCCTTTTACAGCAATTGTTAACTTTTCACTGGACAAATCTAAACATGCCTGTGTATATCAGTAGTCTATAACACAACATTTTATTTGAAATTTAAAATGTACATAAAATACAAATTTCTTTTTCTTATTATTGTTATGGTCATTATTGTTATTAGTTATTAGTTATTATTATTTAGAATTTTATTTGAATTTAACAAATATTACAAAACTCGAAGTGATACATCTGAAATCCTGGCAAACTTCTAAAAAAATCCTTTAAAATGACCAGTAGCACATACAGTAAAGTAAGGAGACAAGTTATTTGTGTCCAAAAAATTTAATGGGTTTGTTAGCATCTGCACTTATTTTATAACAAGTAAAAGAGAATGTCAACGTACTTGTCATCACCAGGTGCAATAAAGAATGGCAAATGTGTCGCTTTAATAACTCACTTGTATACTCTCAATTATTAATGTTATATCCACTTGTTTGTTTTAAAAGCGATACATTTGATCTCCAAGAGATCGCTAAATATAATAATGGGAACAGCACAGAGGGAACTGTGTTTATTCTTATGCTGGTTGTGTCTTTATAAAATAAGACCGTGGGAGGTAAATGTGGGAAGGTAAGACCTATCACATCGTCGCTAACATTTCTTTACCCTATTACTACAATAACAGAAAAACTACGGTGAGCTT
The DNA here is from genome assembly GCA_005784505.1 of Bagarius yarrelli. NCBI lineage: Eukaryota > Metazoa > Chordata > Actinopteri > Siluriformes > Sisoridae > Bagarius > Bagarius yarrelli. The sequence goes on along the minus strand of VCAZ01000004.1, from coordinate 8,827,917 downwards.
AATGTCAGTAATGCCATGATGCCCTACTTCTGGCTGGATTTTCATCACTTAGAGGATGGACCACATGGACACCCTGGAAATACATGAAATGGCTGCAGATGATACAACTTATAAACAGTGGAGTCGATTTTGGACTTTGGCAATATCTATTGTCAAAGACTCTATATAAATAAAATGTAACCGGTGGGCATGGTAGCCTAGTGGGTAGAACTTATATCTTTCCTTACCCCCCCCTATCTGCTCAACAAATGCAAATATGTTATTAAATACAGAAAATCTATCTTTTTAACTTAAAAAAAAACCAAGCAGTTATATGTATAAACTTTAATGAAAAGATTGGGCCGGACTAGATGTGAAAATAAACAGACTTTTTGCTAATAGCTAATTATCATATATGTAAAAGCTTATGCATGTATTAATTGTTTTAATTAGACAAGCAGTTAAATGAGAAAGCAATGTCAAGGCTTTTCAATAATGCATAAACCTTTTGCAAATGTTTATGTAAATTCCCCTGTGTTCTGTTCCACTTAATACAATGTTTATAATTAAATTGCAACGTTGTGTGTTCGACTATGTAATGATTCACAGTTTCTCTATAAAGTTATTAATCTCATCGTTTATCCTTCTGAGTGAAGCAACAGGGTGGTTCGTTTTCTAGGTAGGAGGAAAACATCTGGTATTAATCTAAAGTTGATGAATTTGATTGAAAAATAAAAAACCTTGCACAAGGTTAATTGGATGTTTAAAATGTAAAATACTAATTATTGTAATAATGCAGATTAATTTAGGAGTGTGTTATTTATTTTTTTCCATCCCTAATAAACCCAGTTAGATATCTGTTTGACCTTAAGGTCTGCGTTTAAAGCTGATTTTCAATGTGGATGCAAAATAAAGGTCGCTACAAATGAATAGATCCATTTTGAATGGATTCATTTTTGTTCCGCAGATTTCACAGTCATTATTGACCTTTATAGTGGGGCGGTTTTATTTCTAACCTTATAAAGAGACAGTGTGCCGCATGTGATAAGGTCATCTACCTCATCATTACAAGCACTTAAATGAAATCAATTAATTAATTTGATGAAACATGTTTTAGTTTTGCAGGTCCTGATTACCACAAGTAACTCCTACAATGTACTGGAAATACATACACACACATTGTAAAAAGCCAGTGTTGAAAGTGGATTTAAAAGATGGATTTAATGTAATGAGGGGCTTAGAGTTCAGTAAATGACACTACCATCGTCTTGACCTTGTATGACTACTTTCCAGACGATAAGGAGTTCAAATGTTAACTTTTCTCATACGTTATTTATTATTTAGATTTGATAATAAATTCTCCTCTATAACATCTATAAATTTGGAGGAAAGCCAGCTCTGGTTTTGTATGGCCAGTCCATGCCAGATTGAGAAACTTTCTTTTTAATTAATTTATAGTTTTGTCATTGTGCTTATTACATAATTTGTTAGGAGAATGATTTGTAATAGAACAAAAACGATGCTAGTGAACGAGGTCAATTAAACATCTTGCATATTTTAACATAAATCATAACAGTCGATTAGTTTTTTTAAGTTTATAGCTTATACCCAGCAGCTAGATAGGAACTCACATAACATAATAGTTTATTCTATACTATAATATATATATAATAGCTATACAAGTAACACTAAATATCTATGGTATTAAAACACTGAGAGTGTCTTTTCCACACATGTTACTGAAAATGGCCACAGTTTTATATAATTTGCTTACATTAACAAAAAATTATGCACATTTTTTGGATTAAAAATGTTTTGGGTATGTTGTTGTTTTTAAATACCACCCTGTCCCACCTTTTCATGCATTAATAGCATCGCCTTTCCTGTCAGATAAGATAAACACCCTGTAATAATTCCTGTTCATTTTACTGTGCTCCTTGGTGTACCTTGGTGTGAGTTAGTTAGTTTATGGGCTAATTTAATATTTGACTTGATTTAAATTGGGATTAGTTTTTAAGGTCTGGATTTCAGGGTTAGCAATTCTCTAGTCAAAGTGCCCTAATAGTTATTCAGACAAAGGTTTGACTGCATGTTTCTGTATTTTTAGTCGAAGCCTGTGTCAGTGTTTGGAACCCACAGAACTGAATTGCAAGCAGATAGGATGTGAATTGCGCAGCTTGGCCCATAACCTTGATGTGAATTGAGCAGCTTGGTCCATAACCTTGATTGTCACTTTTACCACAAAGTCTGTACTTGGAAATTAATCCATAGTAATAGACCATAACAGTGCACCATGCCACTGAAAGTGACACTCTGGTGATTAAGTACCAGAAAAACAAGTTTAAGCAAGGCGCAGCTTTCTCATTTTGTGGCGCCTGAGATGAAGCTTTACATCACAGCTGTCCAGCTCCAACTTGAACTCTTCCGGGATGTCGGCTTTGCTTCCAACTCAATCCGTAGTGCATCAATCCACATTACTTCCTAATGATCAGCCTTATAGAGTGCTGTCACCTGCGCACCCATTTTCATCAGTGTCGCCAGGCGAAATGGTGCTTCGGCTCCCATTAACCCGTGCCTGGCCCAGTCGCGCTCATCACAAGAAGACAAACAAAAGAAGCTGATGATGCTGGTGCTCGCCTTTGTGACAGCACTATTTATAATGATTAATGAGCCCATGGTTTTTGTTGATTATGGCGCTGCCAGGTCTCGATACTTGTTTCAATTAAGCGTTCTGAAGGTCGCTAAACCATGTCTAGCTCCCCCGCACGCGCATAATCCATTCCCATTAGCGATGATACAGTGAGGAGACATGGTTTTACCAGCTTCAAGGAGGCTAGCCATGATGAGGTCTCTATCAAATTTATTTAGATGCGATGACTAACTGACCTCTCTTTTCTCCCAAGGGACTTAGCACTGCGCTAGCAATAAATGTGTTGTTATTTGTTAGTGTGACCGGACTAATGTTTATGTGCCATCAATCTGGTCAGAAAACCGCCTCCCGCAAAGATTGGTCAAACATCATTGTTGACAGCACCGGAAGCATCCTGTCTTTCTCAATCAAGACATGTTTGCACAAAAAATGTAGTCTACGCGGAGAGTGGATTTGGTCAAGCCACATGCGCTTTTAACAATCGAGATTGTGTCAAAGCAGCTTTACAGAATTAAATAGTGTGTTATTACAATAGAAATAGTAAACACTTACTAAACACTCACTCATTTCATTTTAACTAGTAAATTAAGAGTCCCCAACTAAGCAAGCCAGAGGCAACAACGTCAAGAAACTAAGCAAGCCAAAGGCAACAGCGGCAAGGAACCAAAACTCCATTAGTGACAAAATAGGGTAAAAAACCTTGGGAGACACCAGGCTCAGTCTGGGGTGGGGAGTGTGTGTGTGTGTGGGGGGGGCAGTTATTCTCTGGTCAGACAAACGAGCTTGTTCAATGCTGCAGCAAAGTTAGATTGTGCAGATTTTGGTTCCTGTGGTCTTGTCAGATGGCTGTCTATAAGACAAGGTCTTCAATGGGGATCTGTCTCTGGGGCTCATTGTCTCTAAGTGCTAATTCACCAACTGGGCTTGATAGGGACTGGATCAGGTTCTGACGGTGCTGGGGAGCTTGGAATAAGAAAGAAACAGACTTTTTATTATATTAGAGTAGATGCCATTCTGCTTATGATGTAGCAAGTAAATTGTGTATTATTGAAAGTGTATCTGGTGTATGAGAGCTCACTCAAGTATTGAGGTGCTAAACCATTCAAGGCTTTTTAAGTAATTAGCAAGATTTAAAAAACTTTATTTTTAATATGGAGCCAGTGCAATGTTCACAGAAACCAGGCTAATATGCTTATACGTCCTGGTTCTAGTAAGAATTCTAGCTGCATTTTGGACCAGCTTGAGTTTGTTTATTAGTCGTGCAGAACAACCACAAAATAAAGCGTTACAATAATCTAAGCTTGTGGTTATAAACATGAATTAATGTTTCTCCATTTTCCAAAAGTGAAAATTTAAACAGTTCTTGTTGATGGTTACGTTACATGAAACACATAGGCACACTTCTGGCTTTTAATCTTGCTCATGTGTGCACTTGATGTTATATTTAATTTAGCAATAGTACATAAGCACTGGTCAAGATTTCAAAAGTGTTGAAAAGTAAAAATGTACTCCATAGGAATGGTCACTAAATGAGGCATGTAACTGCAGTCCCCTGAGGAAATAAGATGCTGCGTCAAATGTACAGGGTAACGTTTTCTGCATGACCGCAGTTTAAAAGCACATGTGCTAAGCCCCCATTGATACATACCGATCATGTGAGTTTAATGACTACCAGGAGGATAGATCCCCGTATCCCGGTGTTGTTGTCAGGTCCAGGTGATAAAAGCGGATAAACGTGTGCTGGGAGACCACCCCACCGCATCACTTACGAAGAGTGTAAGGTAAGATCGATGATCTTGATCACCCACCTGCTGATCATCTCTTTGGAGGCTGAAACCTTTTTCCTTCTCATCCATGACAAAACATAAATCCAAAATCTCAAACATTGAACTACATATCTTGCCTCCAATTTCAGAAAGAGTCAGCTTTATATCTTTTTCTCTAACTAGGCACTTTTCCCAAAGCTCAATTTTCTCTGATGGCAGCTCCACCTTATAAAAATGACTTTCCTCAAGGCTGTGTGTCAGTGCTGAGCGTTTATGTTGACAGACCTCATGCTCTCTGCTTTGATTAATTCTGCCATGATGAGAGGTTTTAGTTTCATTCCAACATTTCAACCATCCTAGAGAAGATGAGTTACTGCATTTATAATCTGAATATGTTGCAAGGTAAAAACGAGACACACAGAGATTTCCAAGCCTGGCCAGTTTTTATTCTTAACCCTATTTTCACTTCCTGCTTTCAAAACTGGTTGAATTGTAACTTTTTTTTACCTCTATAAATACGAAATTTAAAACAAATATATAAAAAAGAGTGTGTTTGCTATATAGTTTGACAAATGCTTTTAGGTGGTGGTTTAAGGCAGTTGGGGAAAAGTTTTTGGGTTTTTTTGTTAAAAGTTAGGCTTTAAAGTAAAAGTATGATGCTAACTTGAAACTGTTTCTGATCATGTGTAAGCAGATACCTGACTTTAAAACAGTTAGCTTGTTATTTTTTCCTGCTAGCAAAACAAAATCTGGACTAAAATTATTGCCCCAAAAACAGAGCTGTGGTTGTTACACCTACAAAATGTGGTAAAAGAGGACAGGCTGTTCCTTCACGCTAATTTGTTTTTACTCTAAGGTTAAGATTTAAATGTGGATCAGTGTCATCTATTCCTGTGGGTTTTAATACATCTACTCCCCAAGTGACTGTGTGGAAGTCTTTATTCACGTCCACTTCACTCCCTGAATGAAGGTTACTTGCCAGCTGAAGGAGCCTTCTAGTTTTGTGTGATGGATGTTACGTTGCGAGAACACACTAGGGGGCTCAGGTGTGTGTGTGTGTACGAAAGAGACAGCGTGTGTTCACAGGAATGAAAAAGAGCGATAGGGGGAAGATGCTCTATGATCTGTGAAGAACCCACGTGCGAAAGAGAGCACCTGAGAGCAGGTCTGGTACTTATAGAGCAAATCTATCAAAATCAGCATGCTGTTAAGCATTAGCAAATAGCCCACGACCTCTCTCCACCCATGAATGGAAAAATAAAAAAGCACAACCGCTGAGGTCACAGAAGTTACCTGCAGTGTTTTTAAAGAAGTGAATAAGTGTTAATAAAAAGTAGTAACATAGTATATCAGGGCTTGTGTTACCTTGAACTGGTTACCTTGAACTGGTTTTAGCGCTTATTTGAGGTGGTTAATAAGCTACAGTAGCTAGCATGATGCATCAATACACTGCGTTCAAAATAATAGGCAGCTGCGGAGAAAAGGTGTTCACTTTAAAAGTTCACCTGAATAATTTTCAATTTAACCTGAATTTCACTTTATGCTAAGGTTCCCCTTTAACCTTGGTTAGCATGCTACACCGTATGGCCAAAAGTTTTTGGACAAATTGTCTCAACAGTCAAGAATTATGTTTGTACTTTGTAGCATCACATTATGCCTTTAATAAAACTAAGAGATCCAAACATGTTTTCAGCATGACAATGCCCCTGTTCACAAATCCTCTGAGCTCCATAAAAACTTGAGTGTCTTGCACAGAACCCTGTCTCCAATTCAACCCACACTTATGGAATAAACTTGAACAACGACCGCACCCCTGACAGAAGTGAGTAGAGACGTGTTAGATCCAATCATTGCATTTACCGAAGTAGATTTTTGGAGGAAAAAAGTACCATTGTGAGAAGTGTAAACTGGCCTTACTTCTACTCTCACTCAGGTCACAAATATGTACTTGTACTTTGCTATATTTGAAAGCATTTCTACAGTACAATTAAATGTTAATTATAAAAATGCACTTTTAATAATTAGTTTCCATTATGTTCTGTATAATGAGATGACGAGTCTTGCAGTAGGCAGTAGCCGTCTGAAGGATGTTTATATAACCCGCTCATTTTTAAAGTACGCTCAGTTCAGAAAATAATGGCTGAAAAGGGAGAAGAACTAAACATATATGTAAATTTATGTAAATTCTATTTTGTAAACCTCTTTCAATATTTAAGTAGGGTTTTAAATCCAGGCATTGAGAGAAAATAAATGAACTAGATTCCATGGTACTGTATATGTCATGGCGACTCTGAGCTATAGGGTATGTGGACAACGTTCTTTTTTTATTACAATTTACTTATACAGTGGTAGATGGTGAAACATTTTTATTAACCTTAGGTTATCCATTATGTTAATATAAAAAACCTAAATATATAATATAATTTGTAGTGTTAAAAGAGTGTGTCGAATTAATACAAACAAGACTAATTTATATGAATTAATACTTATACAATTTTATATTTTATGCAATAGTTCAGGCTTTTCTTTCACTCTATTTTATTGATATGAGCAGTATTTGTATAAATATATTCACAATTTTCAAGAAACATAGTAAATTATTATAACATTTATATTATGTTATATGTTACATATAATAATATTAAAAATATTATCAATTAAATATAAGCATATCTATACATAAGCAGAAGTTAATACATGTGTACACATTCAAATTTCAGGCTGATAAAGCTCTAAGATCAGTCTCCCTCACACACACTACCACTACAGTCAGGCTTATGTCGAGCTACACAATTCCACATAATTTGCTGAAAAAATACTTGCTTTTTAATCCACTGAAGGACACATGTAAATCAAACCACACCAAAAATCACATCCATCCTGCCGAGATGATACAGTGCTGACGTTTCGTCAGAGTTGAGTTATGGCACTGAGCATCAGTGACCGCAGCAAATTCCATCCTCCCCTGAAGGACCTTTGTGGAAATGGCACGATTAATCCATCAGAAGAGGTGTGCACATGGCAAGGAGAATTAAATTACCACGGACTCATATTTATCAAGATTATCATATTTATCAAGTGAGGACGCTGGTTCAGGATCAGCTCCCTGCTATATATGTGATTGTCTCTATCGTGATGTGAAGTGTGACAGCTGATCTGAGGTCAGGTATTTTGATCAGAACAGGTCCTTTATATGACCCATTCAATGCAAATAACACTTTATGGTGTGGTGGATTTTGGATGGATGATGCGTTTTATTTTGCTCCCTTCTATTTTATATTTAATAGATAAATTATCGGAAGGACAGTTCACCTTAAAGCTAAAATTGAAAGCTTCAAACTCTGAAGTGATGTAAGGCACATGTCATTTTCTTTAAGTAGAGGTGTATCGATCAGATTTGTGCTGTGATCAAGTCTGTAAGGATTTCTACTTGTAGTGCAAGGTAAGTTTACATACACTTACACACATCTCTTTCTTTTTCTCTCTCTATTAGTCACTCGGTTGCTTGTATTGCCCTTTTATCAGGCACTTAAGTATCGAATAGCACATTTCTCTCCCCCTCTGTCTCTCTTCCTGTCTATCCTGTAAAGTCTCATTGATCCAGATTCATTCACAGGCACTAAATGTACATTATAACAAAGGTTCTCTTTGCATTACAATGGAGCGGAGCACGATCGATGTGGAGGTCAGGGAATAAGGTTCAGCTAACGCAGCTAAAGGAAAGTGAATGAAGAGATTCTGCAATGATGTCAGTGAATTTGAGCTTTACAGATTTTTGTGATCCATTCGGAAGAAACAGTTTGTCAAAAAATTTATTTTAATAATTCTTAAAATTTCACCTTTTAGCTGAGAAAAAGATTTCCAATCCATTGATCTTTTACCCTACTTTTAATTAGAAAGGTCTGTAATGTACTGATTAGCTGAATTTAATGTGTTTGAATTAGGAAAACAGTAAAATGTTTAAATTATAGGGATAGGGTTAAGAACATTTAAGATAGGACATGGTTAGTGTCTGACATTTACATTTACTTGGATGTGCATTAAAGGAAATGAGGATAAAATGGCTAATAAAAATTCAAATTATAATTAGCTAACCGGACAGTTCCTATTAACAATCCAGCTGTAAATATATTATCCGCCTCAAAATATGAGAAATCAACCAGATGTACTTTTATAAACTGAAGCTAATGCGCAACAGTGCAGTATAAAACACACTTGGAGGGAGGTGTTTTCTGCACCTCTGAAAAAATTTGAGGCAAAAATGAGTGGACATTTAACATAAATTTTTTTTGAAAATTTTCTATCAAACTGTTGCCACAAAGAAATACAATGAAATTAGGCTAAAACACAACAGAATCAGGCTAAAACACAACAGAATCAGGCTGAAACACAATAGAATCAGGCTAAAACACAACGGAATCAAATCAAAATACAATGGAATCAGGCTGAAACAGAATGGAATAAAGTCAAAATACAATGGAATCAGGCTGAAACAGAACGGAATCAGGCTAAAATACAATGGAATCAGGCTAAAACACAATTGAATTAGGGTGAAATACAGTAAAATCAGGCTGAAACACAACAGAATCAGGCTGAAACAAAGTGGAATCAAGTCAAAATTAGGCTGAAACACAACAAAATACAGTGGAATCAGGATGAAACACAATTGAATCAGGCTAAAATACAACGGAATCAAGCTAAAATACTTTAAAATTAAGCCAAAAACACAGTGGAATCAGGCCGAATCACAATGGAATTAGACTGAAATACAGTGGAATCAGGCTAAAATACTTTAAAAAAATTAAGCCAAAAACACAACAGAATCAGGCTAAAACAAACAAACACAATGGCAAAATTTAAGGCGGCTGAAAAAATACAACATGGAATCAGCTGAAACACAGAATCAGGCTGAAAAACAATGTAATTAAGCTAAAACAATTTAAAATTAGGCTGAAACACAGTGGAATCAGGCAGAAACACAATGGAATCCGGCTTCAGCTTAAATACAACAATATCAGGCTGAAATACAACGGAATCAGACTAAAATAGAATTAAGTCGAAACACAATGGAATTAGGCTAAAACACAATGGAATCAGTCTAAAACACAACAGAATCAAGTCAAAACACAACAGAATTAAAACAAAACACAATGGAATCGATCTGAAACACAACTGAAACAAAATGTAACAGAATATCAAAAGCAAACATAAGTACACAACACAACAACAACATCAACATCACATCCCCTGTCATTAACAATCAAATCTCAAACACAATGAAATGTTTTTCTAACAGTTAACTATCTACCTCTTAAGATCAGCTCCTTTAAAAATATACTTTATTTTAACATTTTATAAGTGCATGCATTATTATGGTAGGAATAAAATAAAATCCTGTGTTGATTGTGTATGGATGTTTCACATTTAAGTAAGGTGTCAAAATAAAAAAACCTTTTTAATTTTTTTACAGTGGTTTCTGGATTTTTTTTGTATAAATGCAGGACGTCGCAGTTTTGCTGTTCAGTTTATTTAGTTTTGTGTTTAATGGATATGAAAATGTGCAGATGTGTTTTAGAATCAAACGTGTGTTGTTTGTAGGTTCACAGTATATTTGTCATTGCTTGTCAGACAGGAATCTCCTTGGACAATGATGTTTGCAGATGACATTGTGATCTGTAGTGAGAGCAAGGAACAGGTGGAGGAAAAACCTGGAGAGGTGGGGGGTTTGCTCTGGAAGAGAAAAGGAATGAAAAGTCAGTTTTATAGCAAGTACATGTGTTTGAATGAAAGCGAGGGAAGTGGAACAGTGAGATTACAGGGTGAAGAGGTGAAGAAGGTGCAGGAGTTTAAGTATTTGGGGTTGACAGTCACAAGCAATGGAGAATGTGTGAAAGAGGTAAAGAACCGAGTACAGGCAGTTTGGAATGGATGGAGAAACGTGTCAGGAGTGATGTGTGACAGGAGAATATCAGCTAGAATCAAGGGGAAGGTGTACAAGACAGTGGTGAGACCAGCAATGGTGTATGGTTTAGAGAAAGTGGCGCTAAGAAAGAGACAGGTGGCAGAGCTGGAAGTAGCAGAGCTGAAGATGTTGAGGTTTTCTTTGGGAGTGACGAGGTTGGACAAGATTAGGAACGAATTTATCAGGGGGACACCTCATGTTAAATGTTTTGCAGAGAAAGTTAGGGAAGCCAGGTTAAGGTGGTTTGGACATGTACAGAGGAGGGATAGCGAATATATTGGTAGGAGGATGTTAGAAATGAAGCTACCAGGCAGAAGGCAAAGAGGAAGACCAAAGAGGAGGTATTTGGATGCGATAAACGAGGACATGAAGTTAGTGGGTGTGAGTGAAGAGGATGCAGAGAATAGGGTTAGGTGGAGACAGATGATTCGCTGTGGCAACCCCTAAAAGGGAACAGCCGAAAGGAGAAGAAGAAGAAGCTTGTATGAGAGCGATATGAGGAACAATATTCAGAGAGTGTGTGAAATGTGGTTTTACAATAAGGTTAAAGTGTCCATAGATACAGAATGATTATTAATAGGGTTTTAATAGGCGTCATTCTGACACATATCGTTATGTGTTTTTTTTTTTTTTCAGGTTGAAGCTGGAATTCATGTATGTCAGTTGGCTATTTTGCACACACCATTCATTGCATTATAAAACTATGTTTTTATTTCTTGGAATCATATATAGTACTTTACTATACAAGGTCACGGCTGATCTGCCTTTGATACACACACACACACACACACAAACACACACACACACACACACACACACACACTGCTTGATCTTGGAGCTAAATGCATATTAAACTTAATTGGGAGATGTGTAGCAGCCTCCAAAGTCTTGTTGAGACTTGTGAGACTTGCAAACAATTCATTTAAACTAATTTTTTTTTTTAATCTGATATTTATTACCAAACGTATAGAAGTAAAAGTATGTTTTTTTCAGAGTAATGTTACCCTCTTCCACAAAGAAAGTACAGCTCATCAAATGCTAGTTTCCAACAGATAGATCTATACTTTCCTGTTTAGTCCCAACCTCAGGTTACCGCCTGCATGAAGGTTTGAAGATGTTTTTCTACGTAGTTTTTATGTGTAATTTCCCGTTTTTTTCATTAACAAATGCATCTGGTAGCTGCAAATCCCAGATCCACTTAAAGCCAATTACTAAAGATGAATGAATAAATGAATGAAAGATGAACCTCCAATGTACAAGTACAGAAAGGCATAGCTGGGGTGGTGGAATGATACCATTCATCAGCTTGTCCCATGGGGCCTTTTTTGAAACATTGTTTTTTAACACTTTAGTTAAAAAAACGCAAATGGCTGCTTATGGTCATTCTTCTAACAACCCATCCGCAGACCTCCATCTGAGAGCTTGTTTTAATGTCAGTGGCCAAAGTACATGTCAAATAATAAAATTAAAACACATTAAGCTCTCAGACTATTATTTATCTAGGATCTGTTCTCAAGACCATTATCTGGCAGCTCTTTGTAGCCTCAATCAAGGCTACAAAAATAAATAGCCATCACACGTTATAGTGCGAGACCACACACAAGCCTAAGTCTTGTTTATTTCCCCCTGTTGTTTCATGAGCAGATTGCAGCACTTTAACAGACGCCAAAGCTGACAGCAGCAGAAAGTGTTGTAAAATGTCACAGTGACGCTAAATCCAGGCGACAGGTCTTAAGTGGCGCAGAAATTGGGGACACAAGAGACTTTGTGATAATTGTATTGGATGTCACGGGTCTGGGTGTGTGGTGGGTTTGACAGTATTAATTTAGATAAATGCCTTTTTCCAACAGAGATACTGTTCGTAATGTCATGAGAAAGAAATACTGTAACAGGAAAAATTATACATTACCAAATCGTATTAAAAGTATAACAGATACTGCCTGTGTGGTCTCCTACTGATCTTCTGTTCATACACCGCCACACAAAAAAATCACCTTCGCTTGTCACTGATGTGGTATACCCCGAGGAAATGCCTCTGACTTTTTTCTGTGTAACTTTAATCTGGGAAATTTAATTCATCCTTTTCTGTAAAATACAGTACATAATATCTAGTGTGACATTTAAGACACACAAATAAACATGTGACTAGTTTATAAAGTACAACTTGATACTTACTGATTTTTATCGTCAGTTTTTTTTTGTATTTTTTTCAGTTGTATTTTTGCATTCATTTTTTGAATCAAGAAATCTTGTCCTAAATGACATCTTAATAAAAATAGATCATATCTATCTATCTATCTATCTATCTATCTATCTATCTATCTATCTATCTATCTATCTATCTATCAGTCTGTCTGTCGTCTATTTGTCCATCTATCTATCAGTCTATCTATCTATCTATCTATCTATCTATCTATCTATCTATCTATCTATCTATCTATCTATCTATCTATCTATCTATCTATCCGTTTGTCTGTCTGTCCATCTATCCATCCATCCATCCCCATCCATCCATCCATCCATCCATCCATCCATCCATCCATCCATCTATATTCATCTATCTATCTATCTATCTATCTATCTATCTATCTATCTATCTATCTATCTATCTATCTATCTATCTATCTATCTGTCTGTCTGTCCGTCCATCCATCTATCAGTCTGTCTGTCTATCTGTCTGTCTGTCTGTCCATCCATCTATCAGTCTGTCTATCTGTCGGTCTGTTTGTCCATCTATCCATCCATCTATCCATCCATCCATCCATCCATCCATCTATCTATCTATCTATCTATCTATCTATCTATCTATCTATCTATCTATCTATCTATCTATCTATCTATCTATTTGTCTGTTTGTCTTTCTGTCTATCTATCCATCCATCCATCCATCCATCCATCCACCTATCCATCCATCTATCCATCCATCCATCCATCTATCTATATCTATCTATCTATCTATCTATCTATCTATCTATCTATCTATCTATCTATCTATCTATCTATCTGCACTGGTTTTCTTTGTACTCTTGTTTTAAGATAAAAATCTGTTTAAACCTCTGCGAGATTTTTTGGCATAAAAGATTTGTACTTTTTGAAATACCCCAACCAGCCTCTCAAACCCAACAACAGCACTATTATAGTCTCTGAGTTGTCCCGCAGTTTGCTGTAAACATTAACTGAAGCTCAGTGAGTTTACGCATTGTGTTGGTGCCACATGATTGACTGATTAAAGAGCGTTAATGTGTAGGTGTACAAGTGTTCTTAATAAAGTGAAAGACAAGTTTATGTGTTTACATGTTGACAGTTGAAGAAGTGATGATTAGTCTGTGTGAAATGCTTCTGGAAATTTTGTTTGAGAATTTTTGATGTATGTCTTTTAAATACGATAAAGTGACTATGAATAATAAGCCACTTATAAATGTGTCTATAGAAAAAGTTGAGACTTTGTCAAGCTGTCAAGCTGTGAAAAGAAAAAAAATAAGTCTTGTATTGAAAGCACAGGTCTGTGAACTAATATTGAGTTTACATTGCTGTTTTTTATAACGATACAGCTGAGATTTCTGTACTTCTAGATGTTATAGTTCAGTTTACTGAAATTTACTTTTTGTTCACTTGTTAAAAACCATGCTTAAAAAAAAGACTTCTAGTTTTGTATACTACTAAGCAATAAGATGCTCTGCTCTACAATATTTATGCTCTAAGAACATTTTTCAAACATTCTGTTTTGCTTTTGCAGCTGATTTGAAATGTTCCAAAAATGTAAATATGTCCAGTTTGCTTAACTTTGGTAAAATGTTATTTTATGGTTATTTTATAGTGTTTTTCTAAGAACATTTTCTTTAAACATTTTGAGAAATTTCATCAATATAAATAACTTCATAAAGGTTTTTACCCACTAGGTCTGAAAAAAATTTTTTTTGCTTTTGCGTTTTTCATATTTGTTATCAAAAAAATTCATCAGTCAGAGATTCAAAGTTTATTTCCGGATGTCAGTGGCTCAGTTTGATACTTTACTTTAGAGCTTATTGGATGAGACTGGTGATTCATTAACTCTGGAACAACTTACTTACCATAACAATTCCTGGATTAAAATTGAATCACAACATAAACTTAGATTTTATTAAAATGATTTATGATAGTCCAGGGACAACATTAGTGAATTTAGACTGTATTGATTCTGATGATACAAAATTAACCTTAATGAATTTAGACAGTGAATCATAAACAATATCTAATGTACAACTGAATGTAAACATGCACTGAAATGGTGAACCTGTAGTACACGCAATAGATCAACATTCTTACTTTCTGATTTAAATTTTTTTTAATGATGGACAAAAGTTTTCGAGACATTGTTTAAATTTTTTTCAATGATGGACAAAAGTTTTCGAGACATTGTATACAAGGTGAGGTCATACTTATGTTTCATTGTGCAAAATTTCGAATGAAAATCTCAGACTCAGTGTGTGAAAACCTTAAGGCTGTTTTAGGAAAATTGTTCAATCAACATCATAAGTCTATCTAATAACAATAAGTGGAAGGGAAAGTGGTAGGTCAGTGGTAGAGTTGTTTGCCTGATAACCAAAGGCGCTTGATTTCCAGCACCACCAAGTTATCACTGCTGGGCCCCTGATCAAGACCCTTAATTCACTATTGCTCAGTTGTATAAATGAGAGAAATTCAAGTTAACTTTGGATAAGCGTGTCTGCCAAATGCCAGAAACTTAATGTAAATGCAATAACGTCATAATAACATTGTTTAATTCTGATTTCTCTCAAGAGCCCAAGAATGTATATTAATTAGTAATAACATTATAAGTTTCATAAAAATAATTTTAACACCATTTTTGTCTTAACATTTAGAATTTTGTTGAAAGTTGTGGGCATGATCCCTGTTAGGTAAGTTGTTTTTCAGATGAAATTAGTAGAATTATAAATGTAAAATGTGAAACTAAATGGAGAAATGTGTATAATGCGTAGGAGTTCATGATGAGTGCAAATAAGCATTAAAATATGGATTCTAATTATTTACTTTTTTTAGGCTTCATCAAAAGACTTCCCAATAGGTGGCAGTATAAGCACCTGTGTGTGTGTGTGTGTGTGTGTGTGTGTGTGTATGGTTGACTGTGCTTGTCCTTGAGGTTAAAGTCAGGAGCATAGGTGTCAGTGTGTGTGTCTGTTAATGTATCGAAGCACACACTGTAACACCAAAAAATGCAATTAGTCCCATGATTAGCACTTAATAACATTTGTGCACATTTTCTCCACCTCTTAATTAAAAACACTGTTTAAAGCCATGTTTGCTTTCCAATCTCTCCTTCTCATTTTTTATAAAGTTCATCAATTAGATTTGATACCTCCATAAGGCGATGATGTATAATTGCCTTTATCATTTCTTATTCAAATTTCCACTCTGCTTTCTAAGGCATATCCATTTTGCTAATACCGTGTAATTAAAACATGTCATTGCACTACAAGGCTCAAGCTGTACCCTATTAATGACCGTGAAAATTGTTTTAATTAAATAGCTAATTATAGTAAAGTCCAGACTATAAGGACTGACATTTATATGAGCTTTAATTTAAATGGCCTTCAGTATTTCTTCATCAGAAGTTTTTGCCCAAGGAAATTAATCAAAGTGAACTGGGCTGCTCTCTTGGACACAACATACCAGAGCACCTTAATTTCTTTAACCAAAACCGGGAAGTAAAAACCAAAACCCCAAATACATACAATTTGGAATAATAGCTGGGAAGTGCACTTTACTGTATGCTAATTAAGGATTCAGCCACGTGAGTTTAACCCAAAATTGTTGCCATATTGCGTTTAATCCAAGAGAAGTAGTAGCTCATGGTTAAGGTGTTGGACAACCCACCTGAAGATTGTGGATTCGATTCCCAGCTCCACCAAGCTACCACTGTTGGACCCCTGAGTGACTTAACCCCCTAATTGCTCAGTTGTAAAAATGAGATAAATGTAAGTGGCTCTGGATAAGGGCAACTCCCAAATGCTACAAATGTTAAATTCACTCATATCTCTTAACACGTTTGTGGTCCGGATTAGTCTGTAAAGCAAGCAAATATTTTATCAGTGTATTGACTGAATTCTAAAACATCATTATAGTTTTGATTTGTCAAAGTTTTTGTTTTATATAACAAACTGGTAGCTTTCCTTTTAAAAAAAAAAATTCTATTTAATACAACTTTGTTGCGGGAATTAACTAGATCTTTAGCTAGATGGCTAAGAAGTTTTACTGAAACTGACAGATGGCACAGTGTTCTTTTACATGGTATGAGATTCTAATGAAAATTTCTACAATACATTGAAGAGGCTCATCCTCTAATGGCAGACCTGCGATTACAGATAATGAAAATGACTGGTTGATCTGAACTATTTTCAGCTCATCATTCAGTGTGATCCAGGACATAAAATGAAGTCACAAAAACAGATAAGAAGCGACCAAGAAATTATAGGAACATGTTACTTTTACTGTATGTAAGCATGTTTTCGCACCATATCAGCATTGCCAATAGTGTGGGTTGCAGCTGAGTTTTAGCATTTTTTTCATAAGCTTTCAGAGGAGCATTTGTTGTAAACAGCAGTTTTTTTTTAGTTTTAATGAAAACTTTTGTACATTAACTTTTTGCACATAATTATTAGGCAAATGAGTATTTTGACCACATCATCCTCTTTATGCATGTTGTCTTACTCCAAGCTGTATAGGCTCGAAAGCCTACTACCAATTAAGCATATTAGGTGATGTGCATCTCAGTAATGAGAAGGGGTGTGGTCTAATGACATCAACACCCTATATCAGGTGTGCATAATTATTAGGCAACTTCCTTTCCTTTGGCAAAATGGGTCAAAAGAAGGACTTGACAGGCTCCGAAAAGTCAAAAATAGTGAGATATCTTGCAGAGGGATGCAGCACTCTTAAAATTGCCAAGCTTCTGAAGCGTGATCATCGAACAATCATCGAACGTTTCATTCAAAATAGTCAACAGGGTCGCAAGAAGCGTGTGGAAAAACCAAGGCGCAAAATAACTGCCCGTGAACTGAGAAAAGTCAAGCGTGCAGCTGCCAAGATGCCATTTGCCACCAGTTTTGCCATATTTCAGAGCTGCAACATCACTGGAGTGCCCAAAAGCACAAGGTGGTGCAATACTCAGAGACATGGCCAAGGTAAGAAAGGCTGAAAAACGACCACCACTGAACAAGACACACAAGCTGAAACGTCAAGACTGGGCCAACAAATATCTCAAGACTGATTTTTCTAAGGTTTTATGGACTGATGAAATGAGAGTGAGTCTTGATGGGCCAGATGGATGGGCCCGTGGCTGGATCGGTAAAGGGCAGAGAGCTCCAGTCCGTCTCAGACGCCAGCAAGGTGGAGGTGGAGTACTGGTTTGGGCTGGTATCATCAAAGATGAGCTTGTGGGGCCTTTTCGGGTTGAGGATGGAGTCAAGCTCAACTCCCAGTCCTACTGCCAGTTTCTGGAAGACACCTTCTTCAAGCAGTGGTACAGGAAGAAGTCTGCATCCTTCAAGAAAAACATGATTTTCATGCAGGACAATGCTCCATCACACGCGTCCAAGTACTCCACAGCGTGGCTGGCAAGAAAGGGTCTAAAAGAAGAAAAAGTAATGACTTGGCCTCCTTGTTCACCTGATCTGAACCCCATAGAGAACCTGTGGTCCATCATGAAATGTGAGATTTACAAGGAGGGAAAACAGTACACCTCTCTGAACAGTATCTGGGAGGCTGTGGTTGCTACTGCACACAATGTTGATGGTGAACAGATCAAAACACTGACAGAATCCATGGATGGCAGGCTTTTGAGTGTCCTTGCAAGGAAAGGTGGCTATATATTGGTCACTGATTTGTTTTTGTTTTGTTTTTGAATGTCAGAAATGTATATTTGTGAATGTTGAGATGTCATATTGGTTTCACTGGTGAAAATAAAAAATTGAAATGGGTATATATTTGTTTTTTTTTTTTTTTCTTAAGTTGCCTAATAATTATGGACAGTAATAGTCACCTGCACACACAGATATCCTCCTAAAATAGCTAAAACTAAAAAAAAAACTAAAAACTACTTCCAAAAATATTAAGCTTTGATATTAATGAGTTTTTTGGGTTCATTCATTGAGAACATGGTGGTTGTTTCAATAATAAAATGAATCCTAAAATCCTCTAAAATACAACTTGCCTAATAATTCTGCACTCCCTGTAGCACTGATGCTACAGAAGTTGAAGGCTTTGTATCACAAGCTAAACATATAAAGATATAAAAATGCCTGTTATCATGTCTGAAAACAAACACAAGTAATGGAGTTCATCAATTAAACATGGACATTTATGTTCCATACAGAGTACCGAAAAGCGCTTTTTAACAATAGAGAGATTGTGTCAAAGAAGCTTTACAGAATTAATATAAATAAGATGGTAGTAAACACTCAGTTTAGTTTAATCTTTAAATTAAGAGTCCCCAACTGAGCAAGCCAAAGTCAACAGTGGCAGGAAACCAAAACTCCATCGGTGACAAATTGGAGAAAAAACTTTAAAGGAACCCAGGCTC
Organism: Bagarius yarrelli; assembly: GCA_005784505.1. Classification (NCBI taxonomy): domain Eukaryota; kingdom Metazoa; phylum Chordata; class Actinopteri; order Siluriformes; family Sisoridae; genus Bagarius; species Bagarius yarrelli. Next base: position 8,808,982 of record VCAZ01000004.1, on the reverse strand, counting down.
AGTTGGGGCCAGTTCTCCTTGGACCAGATAAACCAGCAGGTTATTCCATGCTGCGGCAAAGTTTTGTCTGGATGGTCGTCTAGAAGACGAGGTCATCACTAAGAAACTTAGTGCCTCCAAGTGTTGATCCACCAACTGGGCTGGATACAGACTGGATCTTGTAATGACGGTGAGTTCAAAATAGAAAAGAAACAGACATATAAGTGTTGATGCCATTCTACTTACAATAAACAAATACATTGTGTGTTTTTGGTTGTGTTCCTGACCTAATTCTTGACCTAATTATTGCAGCCTAACAATTCTTTTGGATAATGAGGAGGGAAATGTTTCTGCCCTTTTTGAATTTTATCAAATAAAGAAAAAATATTTGTCTGAAAAATGATGGTTTGTATTTTTGTGCTGTGTATGGAACATCGATTATCGGCAGGATCCTGCAGATTTGCCCTGTACAAAATTAGGAAGATCAGCTCTTGTTCTTTCCAGACTGGACTATTTATTGCTCTCCTGAAAGAATCTCTCTTCTCTGCTTTCCTTTAGATGTGCTACCGAGCCTCTGCAACTAACCCAGTATGTGACACTGACAATGGTCCTAAACAAGCTAAGGAAAGTGAATTGGTTGCCAGTTGCCCCTCACATCACATCCCATAGAAGTACGAATTCACTTTCACAGACTTTTACATTGACTGTCTGTTGCTGTTGTATTAAACTGCTGAATTCTCCCTATTTTCAAGAATAGTTGAAAGTTTTCACAAACACTTGACCCGTTAAAGGGACAGGTTACAAAGATGAAAATGGCACCATGATTTACCTACCCTCAAATAGGGCTGGGTGGTATGACGGTATATATCATTACCAGAGTTTAATTTGTCAACCGTAAGAGATTTTTTAAAATCTGTGTATACAGCGAAATGTAAATAAGGGAGTGTGGCTAACTTACATGCAGCGTATGTAAGCCTTAGCAAGACACTAAAGGAAACACTGGGATTTTGTCAAAAACACAGAGAACGAAAAACAAACAGAGGAGAATTTTTTAAGGTGTTTGCTTATTTGTATTTTAAAATTTAAGATTGTTCCTGTTTTTCCCCGGTGGCTTAGTGGTTAGCACTGTTGCCCCACAGCAAGAAGGTCCTGGGTTCGATTCCCGTGCAGAGGCCTTTCTGTGTGGAGTTTGCATGTTCTCCCTGTGCTTGCGTGGGTTTACTCCGGTTTCCTCCCAAAGTACATGTATGTTAGGTTGATTGGTGATTCTAAATTGTTCATAGAAGTGAGTGTGTGTGTGGCTCTCTGATGGACTGGCGACCTGCCCAGGGTGTACCTCTCCTGCTTTTTGCCCTTTCAAAGACGGCTGGGATAGACTCCAGCAAATCCCCAGGACCCCAAATTAGGGAATAAGCGAGTATAGAAGATGAATAAATGAATGAATGAATGAATAAAGGTTGTCCATGTTATTTAAGTGGTATTTATTTAATACATGTTAAAAGATGTTAATTAAGAAAAGTTTCTACTAATTTTTCTTTATCCACACTGTGAAATGTGCCATACAGTGGAATTTGTTTTTATAGTAAGATTCATATTTTATTTACTCTATTTAGCAAGGGCCAATCAAAAGAAAAATATTAATGAAATAAGATGAAGTTTTCATCTTTTATTTTTTTATGTTTTGAGGTTTGTTTATTCTATACAGATATACAGTATATTTGTTTATATAAAGCCCTTTTGTAAAATATATCCTTACCGTGAAATAAAATTACTCATACTGTGAAATTTTGGTCATATTGCTCTACATTCATCCTACTGCATGTGTACATCAATTATTTCTTTCAGACAAACGCAATCAGTGTTATATCAGTAGACTTCCTGGCTCTTCCAGGCTTTATAATAGCAGTAAAGGGCTGTCATGAGATTATAGCTTAAAAAAGTATATCCATTATGAGTATTTAACGTAGGTTAATAAAGGCTTTCTGAAACTAAGCAAATTTTAAACTTCATAAGGTAAAAACACTAAAGAGCAATATAGCTTTAACTTAAGCGCAACTTGCACAATGTATGATGTAGTTTAGTATGTTATGGCATTCTGGAAAATGAACAGTTAAAATGTATTTCTACAGACATTTAATTTTGTATTACTACATTTTTACAACATTTCTTGGTTATTGTAGTTAATAATATCTGTATTTAAACCAAATTATTGTATGTAGACATAAAAATAACTTCTAACTTTCTGCCTTCTGCTTATCTTGAGCAGCCCCAAGGAATTACACTAATAATAACTTAAAAGGGATGACATTAATTCACCCAAACATGAAAATTACCCCATTATTAACTCGAACACAAGGCATCCTATGAGTATAACTTTGTTCTTTCAGACAAATTTATTACAAAATGTTCTGGCTTTATAATAAAAGTAAGTGGGTGTTTATTTTCAACATTCCAAAAGAAATTAAATAAAGCGCATCCATCTAACCATCCATCCATCCATCCATCCAGCCTTAAGCGTGTCACAGACGGCAGCAAGGAGTAAACAAAGGCCTCCTGAAGCGAGTCGTGTTTTTATAGAAAAATATCCATACTTAACACTTAATAGACATTAAAATCTAGCTTTCGCTTACTGTCCTATGTGCGTTAAAGAAAGAGGCGTTAAGGCATGAGACTTAGGATGCTGGCGTATCACAAGGAATTGTGAAATATGAAGTTGGACAAAATGGCTTAATGCAACCAGGTTTATTCACACAATAGACGACAACTACCGAGTATTATAGCAGTGTGCCATCGATCTCTGTCTCTCTCTCTCACACACACACACACACACAAGCACTCAAACAAGCACAACGAAACTAAAGAATTCTTTTCTTTTTTTTTTTTTGTGCAAGACAAAAAGCCTGGCTTTAAATCGATAGTGTGGATCATAAATCACCAAGTTTAATAATCAGAAACTGTAAATAAAAAAGCAAATATTTACAGTGCATGTTCATCTTTATAGTTATAAAAATGTAAGCATTTACATTAATATGTAAATACATATGCATATATCCATACTTCTGTTATCCATGTGCATATACTTTTTCTAGTGTATGTATATACATATCCTATAATTTTTACTCATATATATGTAAATATATATATATTTTATTTTATTTTTTTTTTACACACTTTTTACTTTCAGTCATAGAAAGCATTTTACTGCAGGTTGTGCTATGTATGATTATGTATGTGACAAATAGAATTTTAATTTCTGGTAGACACTCGTATCCAGAGTGACTTACATTTATTTCATTTATACAACTGAGCATTTGGGGTTAAGGGCCTTCCTCAAGGGCCCAGCGGTGGTGAATTGGTGGTTCTAAAAATCGAACCCACAATCTTTAGGTTAGCAGGCCAACACGTTAACCAGTGAGCTACCACTTCCCCACATGCATCTGAGAAAGAGACTCTTTCTTTTTATGTGAGAGTACAAAACTAAAAAACTAAACAGAAACATAACATCTTACGTGTTGTAATAGTTTAGGGTCAGCCTGTTACTGCTTAAACACGGTGTGTATTTCTGTTGCTCCGCCGTTTGGATGTGTTCTTTAGAACAGAAGGCTGCAGTAAGGTGCTAGGGCAGTGTACTGATTGCTTTTGGACACAGCCTCTCTTACACTGTTTAGCTCCTCCTCTTGAGCCCCACAACGGGACACAGACGAGCGGTCCGAGCGCGCGCTGCTGTCAGTCCTGTGCGCTACGCTCGCGCTGTCACCTTCAGTCTTTGATCGATGCCGTGACTTTACATCGCCGCGTTTTACTTTTAACAATCAAAACGGACTTTCTAGTGTGTTCAGTACTTTTCATACACTTTTTCAGTCTTTTTAGACTCTAAAACACGTTTCTGCTAATTTTTTTATTTTGAAAAAGTTAACTCTTAGAAATCATGACCACTTCAGTTCCGTTGCTTCCAACAGCGCCGCTGGGGCATCACGCGCCACCTCCGATTTCCATCTCTGCTTCAGCCGGTGGCGGCTCCTCGAGCCCGGCGAGTCTGTCTCCCTCGCCTTCGTCTCTCGCTCCCTCGGCGGCTTCAAGCCTCTTTCGTTCGGACCTGCTGCCGTCTGCAAGTCCGGCTCTCCCAGTAGGCAGCGCGCCGCACAAACCCGCATATGCCACGCCGTCTCCGGTGGAGAGCACGCCGCGCAACAACGAGTGTCGCCTGGTGGAGGTGCGCGGCGCGCGCCTTGCCTCGTTCAACGTGGATGGTCGAGAGCTCATCTGCCTCCCGCAGGCATTTGACCTGTTTCTGAAGCACCTGGTAGGCGGTTTGCACACCGTGTACACCAAGCTGAAGCGGCTGGAGATCACCCCGGTGGTGTGCAACGTGGAGCAGGTGCGCGTGTTGCGCGGGCTCGGCGCTATCCAGCCCGGTGTGAACCGCTGCAAACTCATCTCGCGCAGAGACTTCGAAGTGCTCTACAACGACTGCACCAACGCCGGGTAAGTAGCACGCGCTCGGTAACGCACACCCCGTTTTCATGCACCTATATAACGTATTGCAAAATGTGTTGAGGGTTTCCAAAAACTTTTGGGTTCTAGTAATTAATTTGCATGTGTATATTGTAGAACTTCAGGCTAAATGACTTTATCTGTGAAGTGGATTTGTCTAGCGAAAAAATTGAACAGTTTCCACAACTTATAGTTTTAAAATAGGATTAAAAAGTTTAAAAAAAGGTGAAATGAAAGTTATTTTAGGTGAAAATTCTTGTCATTTTATTTGTACAACAGAGCATTAAATCCAGTCTTAGTCCTAATTCAAACAATTTTAGCATAATTGAAAAAAAAATTGCAGTCAAAAAGCTTTCAAGCGTAGAAAGTTAATTTATATGCTTATGCTTACTTGTTTTATCCTAATCACTTTGTGAGGATTGAGTGAACATTGTGAAAAGTGTGTGTGAGGTGAAAACACATGTGGGATTGTGTTACATTTCTAAACATTTGTTTAAATAATAATAATAGTAATGATCAACTCATTGACTGTAAAATCCTTTCTGGTAGAACATCAGAAGAGTCTATTCATTAGTGAGCACTGTGGTGTGCATGTATAATCACTCTACTATGTGCTCTTGTGTAAACCTTTTAAATATAGAACAAACCTCTGGCTCAGTGTGTGTTGGTGCTTTATGGTCTAAAGCAGGGTTGATAAGGCTTCTATGCACCTCTCTGGATCTTTTATTGTGGCTCATATCAGTGTGATTGATAACACCAAGCCAGCTTTAGACCTGCTCTTGAACGGATTCCACTTTGCTGAGCTTGCTGCTCGCCATCTGTTCCTTGTCATGGCAGATTTTTGTCATTTGTGTGTGCGGTGGGAAAGTGTAATGTGGGTTGGTTTCAAAACTTAATACTGATGAACAGTCTTGAGCACTTTTCAGACATGGTTAATAGCTGAAAGCTGCTATTATCTATTATCTCTCTCTCTCTCTCTCTCTCTCTCTCTCTCTCTCTCTCTTGCTCTCTCTCTTTCTGTGCATGTGTACTAGTGTGTGTGTTCATGATGAAGGGCTACTTGTCTATTTCCGCCTCAATCAGCTCTAATGCCTAAGTATTGATAACATGTCACAGCTTCATTCTGCTCATCTTCTCTCCACTCAGCACGTGCTGTTGTTCTTTGCACAGTGAGAGATGTTCTGTACTTATTTCTTCTTGAAAACTGAAAAAAACCAACAAAAAGGGACTAATTAATGGTTTCGCCTTCACCTACCCAAGGCTATCAAGCGAATACAGGGATAATAATTATATTAGAATAACAGACAGTAATTATCTCCCAGCATGAAGTTGTAATCCAGTTTACACTATATTAACACTGCTGTTTGGTTTATTCACAAATAGAATGAGTTCAGCTGTAGGAAGTCAGATTAAAAGTTCAGGGTTATCAGGTAGTGTGGTGATGTGTAACCATGTGCAAGTTTTGTTAAATTATGATTTCTGGATTGGATCAATTTTCCAGTCAGGAATCTGGAACAGCATGTTTGGATGAAATCCAAAAGTGTTTGTCTAAATAAGTTGTTAATAAATTGAACAAAGCTGATTTCTTAAATTATTCACATTTGTGATTTTTGTGTGTTGCTGCTTCGTAACACTAGAGATTAATGAGCAATGAATAATACAAGCCCATTTTTTTTAAAGTGCTGCATTACTATCAATATATGTAAATGCACTTGGTGGAGATTGTAATCAGTTTGTAAAATGTTTCAGTCCAAAAAAATGATATCCAAGTGGAGTGATCTGTTTCCAAAATCTACAGTAGCCATAAATGTGATTAAAGGGTCAGTGGCGAGTGTTAGGGGTCCAAGCACTAAAATGTAGGAATGAACGACATTATAGAGGCTCTATTTCAGTTTATAAGCCGAGCACTAGGCACCCATATAACTGAATTGATAAACCTTATTTAGAAAACAATTAAAAATCAAGAATTAATCATACAAAACGTAGCGGATTTCAATTGTTTATTGAATTATAAAGTACCTACTGCAAACCAGAATAGACAAGTAAAGCCTACTATTCTTCTTACTAGTCATCATTTAAGCAATATGAATTATTTAAAAAAACAACTGAGATGTAGCAGGATTTCTACTGATAAACGTTATCTGAAGTCCCTTAGCAGGATTATGAACATGCATCTTATTGCACCACTGATTTATTGCCTGTAAAATATCAAACAATAATATCTTTATTGTTGCATGAGTTTACCATCAATTTAGAGTGTTGATCCAGTTGCTTATCATAAATGATCACGTCATAAAACCGCCGCTGTTTTTCAGTGCTGCATCAAAGCAGCTCCTCAAAAAAAAAAAACTAAAGTCAAAGTTAATAAATCACATGGCCATCATTTCAGGATAAAGTCTCCTGTGTAAATATATAACATTATTAACAGTTGTTTTATATTCTAAAATAGATAAGACACCAAGCCTCCATTGTGAAAGTGGTTAGGGTGTCAACAACTACGTGTGCATGTCTGAAAATGTAAATGCAAATACGGATTTTATTTTTAGGTAAAAAACTACTTTTAACTTGAATGTGTTTAAGACTGTTAAAAGATGAATAGTTCGGATATTGTTAAATCATAAAACTATTGTACTTCAGAACGACTTCAGTTTCCACCCTGTAGTCTCTACACTTACATTTTTCAAGCTACGGTTAAAATAAACGTAAAATGATATTGACTAATAGAATAGAAAACTAATTCCAATTAAAAGGAGGTGCTTGTTTTTAAGCATCTGTTTTCATGCAAAGAATATTTAATTCAATTAAAAAAATAAATTAAAATAAAATTTAGTTACTTTTAAAAACAAGTAAATTTATCTAAATTTACCTGTAGTGATATACTTTTGAAAGTTTTTCCATCCAAATTTAAATGAAGGTTTATTTTAAATTAAAAAAATTGTCAACTTCCAGGCTTAAACTGCAGAGACCACAGCTGTGAAATGTTATTAATGCTTTTTAAATTGCTTTGCATTGTTGTATGTAATGGAGGCAACATCGAAATTAAAATATGGAGACACACATATTCGAACATGTTAACGGACGTGTCTGCCGCTATTAATTAAACCTGTCACTCAGCTGCATTAGGCAGTTCACAAAGTGGAACAAGAAGCATAAAATTAAACTGAGACGATTAAAAGCCATTTGCCTTCCTGTAATACAAGTATCTGATCTCATCCTGGTGTGCTATTTGTATTTTTTTGCAGTTCCTTTTTTGGTGAAGGAACTTAACTAGAATATCTTAGTAAAAGTTTCATTCGTCATCACACAAGAATTTGAGAGTGCTGTGTGGGACAGGGAGGGAATGTCATTTTATTAAATTGAATACTAAAGAGAGGCTTTTGTTTGAAGAGTGCTAGTGAGAAGCTACCTATCTTGGGGGGAGGGTGATTAAATGACTGACTCAGACAGTCTAGTTATCTTCATTCTCTCTCTCGCTGCTCTTTGGTAGATGTTAAGCGACTGTGACACGAGTCATCAGGAGCAGACGAGAATGCCTGATAGAGTGAAATCGCACCTCCCTGCTCCTGCACATTCCAGTTACAGCTAAAACAGTCATGAGAAGCCCCCGACTCTCCACAGAAAAATTAATTAACAGGGGCACGCTCGAAGTGTTTCCTCCCCTCCCTCCACTTTAGCCCTTTCTCTCCTTGTTGAATTACGGCCTAATTGTATTAATATTTTTCTCCCCGGGAGGATGAAAAGATCATTTGACGTTTGCAGCATTTCGAAATCTGTATCACCATTTCACGATTAAATTATGCAAATCAGCTCATCTCCCCGGGCTCGGATTGGCTAATTAGGACGGATATGGGGCGAGGAGTTGTTCAGAAACGTGAGCCGATTCTTGGCCAAACGAGCAGAAAATTGAAAACGGCCAGGCGGAAAATTTTAGAGGGTCTTTTTTTTTGTGGCATAATTATTTAATCCTGTCTTCGCCGTTTTAATGTGCTTATAAGTCTTTTTTTTTTTTTTGATTGCATGGCTTCAGTGGAAAAATTCAAACAGAAAGCTAAACTGGGTAAAGACAGCTGCAGAGACGCTGTCAGAAATTCATCTGTTTTTTCATCGAAAGGTGAAAATTGACCTTTACGATGGCATTTTTTCAAACATTTAAAAAAAACCAGTGCACAGCATGAGAGAAAAGCACTCAGTTATCCAGCCTTTACCTTTTTTATCACTGTTTTTCTCCCTCATTGTCTCACACCTTTGTAATTTTGCTGCTTAGGCAACATTAAAGGAAGAGTTCTAACATCTACACATTTCATTTAGAGGCAACAATCTGTCTGACGTGGCACGAAGAATGCTGATCTTTTCATCGAGAGACCACTACTAATGATGTTTATTTGAAGTGAGCTGTGGATTAACAAGGATTTAATGTGACTTTAAATCATCCTTAGCATCATTGTTACTATCACAACCCACCTGCCATTTATCAATAAGTTATTGATCTATAAATTATTTTAAAATTACAATGCATTTTATTACTAGAGAAAAGCGAACACACAAAAATCGTATATAACTTTCGATATATTAAATGAAAAGTTTTGCCACACAGGAGGCGTTATCCATCATTTTTTTTCTAGTGCTCATCCTACACAGGGTCACAGAAAACCTGGAGTTTACCTCAAGAGATATAAGGCAGGGGACACCCCAGAAGGTATGCCAAGCCATCACAGGTTACAATTAGATACACTTACAAACCTATTCACACACTATGGACTAGATATGGTTTGGTTTAGATATGTCTTTAGCACGGAGTGAGGGAGGAAACTTAAGAACCCAGAAAACTAGAGACCAAAGAGAACAATACACACATACACACTGGATAGAAGGCAAACATGCTGACCAGTAAGTCCAATTAAAGACACTATTTATTAACAGATAAATGTATTCTACATATTCTATATTGGTTTAGACAGATTTAGTAAAGCTACAAAAAGATACTAAAAATATTTGGTGTTTTAGCCTATGCAGTTAGTTTTGGCTTCTGTGTCTATCACATCTCAAAGGATTGGCTAACAGCATGTCCTTGTTTATTTCTAACTACGAAGAAGCAACTAATCCTAGACTTCTGTGTCATGCTAACGCTGGTGTGTGATGGCAACTTGAAAGTGACTCATATTGACTCAAGATGACGCGCCACTGCAGATCCCTCTAACATCATGTCATGCAAACCATTACTGAAATAGGCCATAAAAGGAAAAGTACTTACAGGAAAATGCTGCAGTGATGTTAGGTGGGCTAGTAAAAACACACAAATAGTCGCACACCGAGTCACACGCACACAACAGTAACATATGCTCAGTTACATTCTGGTAGTTATTTATTCACCCAACCTCATTAACTCTCTTGCTATCTCTGCTGCACTGTCCTCTCTCTCTCTCTCTCTCTCTCTCTCTCTCTCTCTCTCTCTCTTAAACACACACACACACACACAAACAGAAAGACTTGCACTCACTCACACTCTCACCTTTGACCCAGAGATATTACCGCCTAATGTGATGCTGTCCTCGCTGCAGTCTTAACTATTATGCATTAAACTTGAGCAATTACCTCAGCGTCTGTGATGGAAAGACACATCCTCATCACCTTATCCGCTGTTCCATCTCTTTACCTCTATCTGCCTGCATTTATCTAAACGCCCTTTGTGCTGACTCAGTGTGTCTCCAGTCATTTATCACTCTCATATTCTCAGGCTTTTACACTGTTCCAGGATCAGTTTAACCTGCAGAAATCATACGTATGAGCCACACAACTGATCTTAGACCAGGTTTTTAACATTTATACTGTAGAACATCTGGTTTATTGTATATATGCATCTAAGACCAGTATTAGAAGGGCCAATCAGATGTATTTTGAAAGAATATGTTAATGGTTTCGATGATAGAGGACTCAGGGTAGATCAATATAGCAACATAGCTAAAGCATTGTCTACAGGGCAAGGGCAAATTTTTCAACATTAATGATAACTTTTTAGCACATTCATTTTCGATAGGAATGAGGAAAATTAATTAAGTAAATAAAGCAAGCTAACCTGATATTTTGAGTCCTGCTATATAAGAAGCGCACAGGTTATGTCAATAACGGTTTTTTGAATAAAGAAATTTTTTAATACAGCCCTGAAAACAGAATTGTGTCAACGTTTTTGCAAAAATGGTCAAATTCGTCACACAAGCATTCTATCCTAGCACGCCATCATACTCTTTTAGCGCTAGTCTAATTTAGCTCATTTGTTTCCTTGAAGATTTTGATTCTGAGTCTGAGGATGTGAGTTTAAAAACTGCAAATAATCCCTCCTTCGACTCTGATGTCATGCTCCACTTACACGAAAGATTAAAGCCCAGCCTCAGCTACCACAAATAATAGATTAATGTGAGATAAAACTACTTTATTATTTTATTTTAAAAAGTCAATTTCAAGCTAGCTAATGTGAAGAAAAAATAGTTTTACTGAGGTTTAAAGTGGCAACCAAGTTATGTTGCTGCACGTAGCAGAGGTGTAATGTAACGAATGTCTAATAATAAAATTTTATTGTACTTTATTAAGGGAAATGTTTATGTTTCTGTGACTTTTTTATTTTACTGCACTACATTTTCTAAATTAAATGTATACTTTTTCTCCAATACATTTGTTCGAAGCATATTCGTTATTTGCCACAAAAAAGTAGTGATATGTCGTTCATGAGCGTTCATTTCGTATTGCCCGTGCATTTGCAACATCCTACATTCTGTACAGTTCATCTCCAGAGTTTTCGGAACCGAGTCAATCGTTCATAACATTACCACTTTCTGGCTCGGTATGTTAAAAAGCTCTGTCTGTTTGCTTTCCATTAAGCAGAGATTTTTGGAAGACAGCTTTTTACAAGTCTCCATATTAAGATTAAACATTTTTATTTTTACTGAATTATTATTATTATTATTATTATTATTATTATTATTGTTATACTTAAAAACATAAACTATTAATTCAAAGAAAAGAAAATGAAAGAACGTTCAAATTAAACAGTCTTTAAACTGTATAAAGAACATTTATTTAAAAATATATTTGCTTTTCTATGTTGCATTAACCTAAGTAAAATCAATGTTTTTAATTTTAATATTTTCACTCAAGTAATATTCTAAATGGTTACTTTAAGTTCTAACAAAGTCATATTTCAGTAAAATAACTATTTGTTGACTGAAGCACTTTCTCTACTTTATACACCTCTGGTAACTAGTATCTCCTCCATTTTATGCATCAGTGACATGAAAGATTAAAGATTAAATCCCCACCCAAGACATCCTTTAATTGGATGCTGAATAGCTACATCAGATTGCCGTTAATAATGCTTGCATATTGCTCTATAAAGAGCATTTTTGACGGACACTAAAATGTCCTTGTGTTGGCAGTCTTATGGTTTACACTATCCTAACTTTATCTTCCCAGCGTGTGTTGTTCAGGATATAATCTTCTATTCTGCACAAGCTGTTGAAGCCATTAAAGATGCATCCGCCACAATAAAGGTCTTGGGTGTCCATAAAAGACATTTTGATCTCAGCAGATTTTGCAACTCATAAGCCGTAAAAAGAGCTTACACCGCTTACTTACAGATCCGCTGCGTCCTATAATCGGCAGGTGCTTTCTATAGATTTATTTATTTATTCATTTATTTCTTTATCAATCATCCTGTCTCTTGGAAATAGCTTTGATTTCCAGAAAGTCTTGAACATCTAAGTGATATATCAAACCTCATTTGTCCTGTGAAGTGACCTTTTCCTCAACATTCTTCCTGCACACAACTGTGTGTGTGTGTGTGTGTGTGTGTGTGTGTGTTTATAAACTGACTCCAGAGACTCCAGAGTTAGTTTTGCTGAAACCTTCCATAATACCGAAAATGGGACATTTGTGTGTACTAAACAGCAGAAATGCAGCCGTTAAAACTTTAATTTTGAAGTAAATGTTGGTGGTATTAATGTGCTTAGAATTTGTACACAACAAAAAATGATGCTGATACTGACATAAAGTCTGGAAAGCTGTTACCAAAATCCTTATTCAGGACAAATTTAAAGGAAATGCTAAACAATCTTGATTTACTGTTTAATTTAGTTAAGAGACTAAAAGCAGTGATAATAGAAACCACAGTAGCTGATATGAGGTTAAGCAATTTTATCAAAACATAAAACGCAGCAGCTAGGTTTGCTAGCAAGTCAGCTAATATGAGTTAAAACTTTTATTAAAACATAAAAGGCAGTAGTTTAGTTTGGCAGCTAGTTAGGTAACTAAAATTATTTCACTTAGAAAATAAAAGCAGTTAAGAAGTATCTTGATTAATATAAGATGAAACCATTTTATTAAAATATTAAAAGCAATGATTTTCATGTTTGAGGCTAGCTGGCGTAAGCTAGCTTACATTAATAACATTAGCCAAGTTGGCTAGCGAAGCAGCTAATATTAGTGATGATAAGTTAAGCATTAAGCATTAAGCTAAAGCATTAAGCATTTTATATCCCTTGGTGCGACGTCTCTGTTCCACTTATATACAAAAATCGAAACAAATGTTATATTGCGAATCATCCAAACACTCAAAGATCAGATTAGTTCTGAAGGAGAAACATTGGAGACCTTGGTGGTAGGTAATAGCCAACTATTGATTGATATTGAAGTGTTTGCTTTCTCAGGGGTATTTCACATACACTCTGCCTCACACACAAACACACACGCGCACACACTATTCTGCATCTCTTTCCTGTCTTGACCTTCGTGTCCACCCCTGAGGAAACATGAGCTGGCATCAGTCAGCACAGTTGATGCTTCATTCTGTGGAGCTTAAACTTGCATCGAACAGAAAGGGAGGTGAGTGTGTGTGTGTGTGTGTGTGTCTGTAGATTGTTACCCATCAAGCTTGTATTGTCCTTCCAGCCTTAAAGTTCTCCCGTGTGTTTTCCATCTGGCATTACACACGGCCTTGGAGTTTGTGTTGAATAGACCTGGTGGAAGCAGACACCCGATGTATGTGTGTGTGTGTGTGTGTGTGTGTGTGTGTGTGTCTGTATGTGTGTGAGTGTTTTGATCCTTCTAAGCCCATCGACTCCAGCGAAAAACCCTGCAGCAGCTGCCGAGACACCCGATAGCTCTGTATGCCATGTTATAGAGAAGAAAGCGTGATCGTGTTCTAGAACAACGGTTTGGTACAGATGATGTCTTAGTCACAGTGTGTGTGTGTGTGTGTGTGTGTGTGTGTGTGTGTTTGTGTGTTAGGGACGTGGGTGGACAGTAGGACTGATGAGAAGGGTGGAAAATATCACCTGACATGGAACAGTGGAACAGACATTATTAATGTCTTTCATGTTTGTGTTTGTGTGTGTGTGTATGTGTGTGGGGGAGTGTGTGTTGCAGTCAAACAAAACTCAATAGCTTCTGTCAGTGCTCAGCATGTGGTGCAGAAATTTGCTATCCAGGAAAAAACTCCAAATGTCAGCACTACAACTGTGTGTGTGTTTGTTTGTGTGTGTGTGTATGCGTGTGTGTGTGTGTGATTTCTAAAATAGCTCTTTTATTATTACCATTGTCTCTTTGTCACTTAATCCTCAGTGTGCCTGTACTGACTGTCAACTATAAACAATGACAAGCAGCTGACAGATCACTTTTATCAGCTATGTGCTATTATACACAGACTCAGGATCAGTTTGAAACCCCGTCTATGCCATTACCAAAACAATACCAGTACTGACTCCGGATCAGCGTTTTCTGAGCAAACACAAGAGGTTGTCTAGTTTGAGTCCGAAGCCGTTAAACTGCTCTCACTTTGTTCAGCTTTCACTGTGCGAGCCACCTGTGGAAAGCAGCTGCTCCTACCCTGGATATGTGTTAATATTAAATTATAAATGATTAAAGAAGTAATTTAATTTACGCACTTTACACTATCAGCAAGTTCATATTTGGGGTCAGGCATTTGCTTTAGTGTATTTTTGGACTGGATTTGATTGAAATCTGTTTTACGTCATATGCTTTTGGTTTTTTTTAACAGTGATCTGTAAACATTGATAAACTTTATTCAGTTAAGTCAAGTCTATATTATATTATCATCTGGCTTCTATTTCACGCGGGCACACACACACACACACACACACACACACACAGAAGGCCCAGGGGACCAGTATTGGGAAAGTAACTTTGGAAATGTAACAGATTCCAAATGACTGTATTTAAAATTTAATATGTAGCGTAATTTTTCATTTATTTTATATAAGTAAAGAAACAGATTACATTTCATTACTTTCGGATCAGTGATAAGATTCTGATGCAAATTTTTAACACAACCATTTTTAAGTATTTATACCAGGCAGGGTTAACCTTACTTAGACAGGTTGTAGTAGCCTAAAGCTTTCGGTGGCAATGTGGATTAATGTAATTGGCAGATGTGGTGGGTAGCAAATTCAAACGAGGCAACCAATCAAAAGCATCAGAATAGCAGAGAGCATTGTGCAAAAACCAAAACAGTAAATCAGTATTATTCAACATATCGAAGGTTTTTACAAAAATGTTTAGTTACAAAAAGCAATCTTAAATAACCAAAAACATCTTGGTGATATTTAAATATTCCGTAAAACTTACCCAGATTGCAGTATTATCCCAGTTTTTTTTCAAATCTAGTTTAAAAAAGAGCAATTTGGTGAGGAATAAATTCGGACATCCCAACATTTATCTCACTTAAAATGACTAAAATCACACACAGCTGTATCACATCAGGTACACATGATTAGAACATTGTTACTCAGCCTTTTACACGAGGCTGCCCTTATTTAAACCTCAGATATTTAGTTTGTTGTGCTCTTGACTGTTGAAGTGATAGTAAACGCCATGGTAAGATTAAAGAGCTGTCTGAGGCCTTCAGAAAGAAGATTGTAGCAGCTTATGAGCCTGGAAAGGGATATAAAAAGATTCCAAAAGATTTTGAAATTACCCATTCCACTGTACGCAAAATAGTCTAAAGTGAAGGACATTAGAAACAACTGACAACATGCCCCAGTTCACCCTGAGAGCAAAAGAAAGAGAACATAGACAAAAAACAGGACTTCTGGAATAATGTTCTTTGGACAGGTGAGTGTAAAATTTAATTATTTAGACACTGCAACAGAGGACATGTCTGGCCTAAACCAAATACAGCATTCCAGGAAAAGAACCTCATACCAACTGTGAAACTTGGAGGTGGAAGTGTCCTGGTTTCGGGAAGCTTTGCTGCAGCAGGACCTGGTCAGCTCACCATCATAGAATCCATCAATGAATTCTACTGTGTATCAGAGGGTGCTTGAGGAACATTTGAGACCATCTGTAAAAAGGTTAAAGCTGAAGCAGACTTGGACCCTGAAACATTACAATGGCCCAAAACATACCAATAAATCCACCAAGGACTGGCTGAAAACTAAGAAATGGAGAATCCTAGCCCTGAATCCCATCGAGATGCTGTGGGGCAACTTGAAATGGACTGTACATGCAAGAAACCCCTCAAACATCTTACCGCTGTTAGAATTCTGCATTGAGGAGTGGGGCAAACTTTCCTCAGAACGATGTCAGAGACTGGTAGATGGCTACAAGAAGCGTTTTACTGAAGTTATTTCATCCAAAGGGGGTAACACTAGCTATTAAGGTGTAGGGTGTCCTAACTTTTTCCTCAGTTAGAATACACATTTTTGTTGAAATGTTTTATTTAATGAGTAAACTAATGTTTATTTTAGTTGTTAACCTGTTGGTCACTTTCTTTTGCAAAGAATAATTTAAACAAGATTAGCCATTGATATGTTAACATTTCTTAATAAAGAATTAAATATTTAGTAACAGATTGTTGACTCATGCGTGTTACACATATGTGCACCTTTACACTCTCACACTTGCACACGCAGCAGTCTAGCCTTCACCCAGCAGCAGTCTAACTACGGTTTTTCATACCGCTCTCTAGCATATCTGAATGTGACCTTAGTAAAACACATGGGGCTGAGATTTAATCGACATTCAATTTTCCATCTGGCTTCTAATGAAGCATTTTTTAGCTCCATTACCTATGAGCACCGGCCGCTGTTTACCGTTTAATTGCGCTCCTGTGTATTGTGTGTAGGGACAAGATGACCATTTTGGGCTTCCACTATCTTGCTAAAGGTGTTAAAAACTGACCGTTTCGAATCAGTGCATCAGTGTTCAGGATTTATGATTCATAACAGTGTGTGTAGGACAAAAGTCTGATTCTACATATGCAACTCTTTTATTACTAGTTTATTAAATAATTATTTTAAAAGAAAAACAAAAGAACACAATTAAGAACTTGATTGGGGTGACAGACATAGTCAAGGGCACACTGAGGATTCAACCCTCCAACCCTGTTATTCATCATGCAGAATCCTGGCCCACTGAGCTGCTCTCATATGGAGACACTAGGGCAACAGAAATATGTCCTGCTAAATACTTTGTGTGTGTGTGTGAGTGTGTGTGTGTGCATTCTGGCAGTAGGAAAGTGAGCCAGCATGAAGTAGAGGAGGGAAAGACGTCAGAGGGAGATTTTAATTAAAGTATGAAATGAGAGGTCACGCGTTCTGACCCCCGCTCACACACAAATACACACATATACAAGCACACACACATACACTAGTGGTCCCCCCCATCTCTCGGCTTGATGACTTTTCCATGAAAGGGTTTTTCATTATTTCCACCTCAGGGAGTCTCAGTGTTCCAGCTCCCTCTATAGTGCACAGAAATCTGCATTGTGATTGTGTGTGTAATGTGTGTGTGTGTGTGTGTGTTGGAGTGAGGTGATGTTTTTGACTTGGTTTGATTATTAACGCACTTCTCTGCTTGTTTGATCATAAAGGCACAAACGCTAGTAGTGCACACACACACACACACACACATACAGAGTTGCCAAATATAAGGTGATGAAAACGGTTCATTAATTTCCGAGGTTGTTTCTCAAACATAAACTGAATTACAGTGTTTAGCTTCTAAATCAGAATGGAGGACTATGAAATTAAAATAAATGAGATTCTCATCTGAATGTGGTGAAATAACAAAAGAATTTACATTATTTTATTACATCAAATCATTAAATATAAAAAATGTGAAAATACAATACAATTTTTTTGCTTTTTTTGTTTCTTTCTTTTTTCTTTCTTTTGTTTCTGTCTTTATTTCAGTTTATTTATTTTTTTCCTTCCTTTGGTTCATAAGGTGGTGTTTTTTATTTACCTGTCAAATCATTTTACTTAGTCAGTTTCAGGGAAAAGCTAAATGCTAACAAAATCATTTTTGATACAAGCCTTTGAAATGAGCTAAAAACAGACATTTGTTTTGAGCTTTTATTAATAAAATCCTGTTAGTCTGGAATTCTATACATCCAAATTGCTTTATTTCTCTAACATGTGCCGTGGATAACTGCTTATAAACCATGAAGAATGCTGACTGCTTTCAATAGCTTATTAGCTGAAAATGAACGCCTATAAATCTAATTAATACAAACATGCACACACACACACACACACGGATGCACTTCCTGGATGTAAGGAAATTAGTGCTCTCTGTGTTTTCAGCGTAACATGGTAACGTGGTGCTTAGCGTAGTTGTTTTTTCGCAAGATAGAAAGTAAACTGCCATGTGCTTGTTAAAGGGTTGTGGTACAGTAGCCTGCAGGGTGTGTGTGTGTGTGTGTGTGTGTGTGTGTGTGTATGAATGTATGGTCTCTGTGGGAGAATGGGTCTTAATGAGTTATGTGTAAACACACTGTGTGTGGTGTGGGAAAGGGAAAAAGGGAAGTGGGGGTTTAATGCACCGCATGCTGCAGACAGCAAGATGACAATAAAACACACACGCCGAGAGGGAAAGATGGGTGTGTGTGTGTAAGAAAGAGAGAGAAAGAGAGAGATAAAAAGAAAGTCAACACAAACCCACACACAAAGAGAAAAGCACTGCATATAAACTTTTGTATTTTCCCTTCATTATGTTTAAAAGGGAACTCTCAGACCTTGAAGATTCACACACACACACACACAATCACATGCCCCATATCTGCCTTAGAGCCTTGGAGGGTAAGCAGTGATTTATACCATGTGTCGTGTGGATCTACCTATTTTTGTGGACCCGGGCTGACTGGAGGACAGAAGGGACACACAGTGTTTCAGTAAGGCCAAAGACATGCTGCACACTGTGGCCTATATACAGCTTCACACACACAAACACACACATACCTACACACACACTCACACTACAGCGGGAGTCAGGGTGAACTCGTCCTGCACTGGCCCACATACAACAAGGACATGAGCAGGAAAAGCCTCACACACACACACACACACACACACACTTACACAGAGTGTGTATAAGACAGATAAGAGACAGTGATGAGATTCCTGCGTGTCTCACTAAAACTCTTTACTCCAGGTCACTGGAGCAGGAACTCTGTATATCTGCACATCTGTCTACATCTGCGCTCTCTAACTCTTTGTTTCTCACACTCATCTTTCTTTCTTTCTTTCTTTCTTTCTTTAATATCACCGCCGAGCACTACAGGACAGCACTACAGTGTGTTACAGTAGAGTCACAGTGTCTGAACCTTGACCCTGCTGTCAGCGCCCTGTCAGTTATAGCTGTAATGAGAAACAATAATAACAGCTCTAAACCAGCTTTTTAAATTAACCTTTTGACTTTTGCCCCGGCGTCGAACTGAAACAACATATTTATAGCTCCACTGCTGATCACCGTGACCCAAGAGTGACGAGCTGTTTGGGATGATTGGAATCTAATTAAAGAGCATGACTCCTTTTGATAGGGAGGAAACTGTAAAAAAAAAAACCCAGACAAAACTCCAGATTCTTTCGTTGTTTTGGTTCAAATCTAGAGCTGAGGAATTTTTAGTACTGGGAAAGTACTGGGAATTCCACTTACCCCTTTTAGTTTTTAGGAGCCGCCACATTCCTTAATGCTTAATTAATTTGATTTTATTTATATAGCTTTATTAACAATAGACATAAATTCATTACATCGCAAATAAGCAAACCATAAAAAACAAACAAAGAGCAAGAAATCTTTCATCAAGTGAAATATTTTCCAAAAAAAAATTGGAATTAAACTTTTAAAAAACCTACAATTTATTTTGAACTTTTTAGCTACTAGACTCCTAACGCTGTAGAGATTTGTGTAGTTTAAACTAAGAGAACTTGTGATCTTTGTGAACTCTGTGAATGGCTAAATAACCGGCGGTTGAACCCACGATGTAGCTGCGCTTTAATTAACTGTCCGTCTCTTTTTCTCTTACTGTGTTTTGATTATCTGTGGTTCATGTTGTCTTTAGGAGTCTCTTTAAGAACTATTTGATCCTGCTGATTCATATGTTTATGTTAGTCTCTTGATCTCTCTCTCCCTCAGTTCTTTTGTCAGTCTATAACTAATCGGACTGGCTTTGTTGTGATGTTAAATAAATACGTCTTTTACAACAACAAGGCAAAGCAGAAAGTAGAAAAAAGGTATCCATGTACGGTATCCATTTTTTTAATTTACTCTTTAAATTGTTTAAATATCCTTAAAATGTTTTAGTCGCCACAAAATGTTTTTTTATTAATAATGTTTCGTATAGACATTAAAAAAGAAAAAAGTAGCAGATGTTTTTGCTGTTGGGGAAAATTGTAAACAATGAAAACGAGTCATCTTCAGAAGAAGTAAAGAATTATTCGTTTTTGATTTGTGAAAAATGGAATGTGCCATTTTATACAAGAACAAGTTACATTTACCAGTTTATTAATATTTACCAGTTAATTTATATTTGAATACTTAAAAATGATATTTAAATACTAAAAAATTATTTTTTTTAAAAAGACTTTGTAACAGCCGAAATGTGTTACAAAGTTGTTATAAATGTTAATATATAAAGTATTGCGTGGTAATACATTAACCGATGTGTTAATAAAGTTGTTACAAACATTGCTATATTATGTCATAAAAATTATTATTAATATTATATCACTTTTATTAATGGCCTGTAGGTACACAATTGTTTAATAATATAATTTACTCTAATACCTACCTTTTTTTTAATCAAAAGTTGATTTTTATAAAGTTTAGGGTGACCTTAATCCTTTATGGCCCAATTCCCCAAAAGTATCACAAAGTTCATTTAAACTGGTAGAGCGTGATGTTTCCTCTCGCCTTCCACAATGCTCTTTGTACCGGAGCGCTTTGGGGGAAGTTTAGCCTAGTTCCTGCATTAATCATCTAGAAGTAATGGAGACGTCCCTGCTTTAGCTGAACACATAACGGATGATCTCTATACTAACACCTTACATAGACTACAAGGTCTCTGTAATAGCTTTTTATTCACTATCATGTACTGCGACACATTATAATCCCTTTTTATGGATCACATTTTTAAAGCTTTATTAGATTATTATATTTGGGGAAAACACATACGTCTATATATATATATATATATCACACTTAATATAATGTCAAATAGCAATATAGTGATTTATTTATGTTGCATCTTTGTGTACAAATTTGTACTTTTAACAATCAGGTTGCTTCAGGAAGAGCTGTTATTCTGGAAAAGGTCAAAAAGAATTGTGGGAATTATTTATCTCTCTATAGACTCACAGCACCCGGAGGAGGTTTTAGCTAGTTTATGTTTGTCTTGAAATAGTGTCTGTGTGTGTGTGTGTGTGTGTGTGTGTGTGTGTGTGTGTGTGTTTTGGAAAAAGCTCTGTGAGATGTTTGCTGTACTATTATTTCCGTTGCTGATATTTCCTGTTTTGTGTGTGTATATGTGTGTGTGTGATGAGAATGGGAATGTACAAATAATGTTTTAACCTCTCTCTCTTTCTTTTACTATAAACCTCGCTCTCTCTCTCTCTCTCTCTCTCTCTCTCTCTCTCTCTCTCTCTCCCTCTCTTTATCTCTCTCTCTTTCTCTCTCTCTCGCTCTTTCTTTCTTTGCCTTTCTCTGAAGTTCACAGAACTATTTACATAGCTTTCATTACATACTGCAGCATAAATAGTGGCTTATTTGGGCAGCGACTTTCACATAGAGACCCGATAAGGGCTCCAATTACGGGCCATCGTGAAGCAACTTCCTGTTTGAGGTCTGAATAAGGGATGTTTGTTTCTCCCCTTCCCGCTTTGACCCTGGCGTAAAGCCCCCCTCTATTTCCTCAAAGGGTCATTCCACTCAAATTCGTGTGTGTTGTGTGTGTTAGTGGTTTTGTGTTATTATTATTTTAAAAATTTAAATAATAGACTATTCAGGAAAGGACAGTCAGAGGCTTCATTGTCGTTTGTTTGGAACTGTATTTTCGAATTATTCATTCGGTTGGAGCTTTTAGCCACTTTTAAAAGAAGATGTGAGATATCCACTCTCATGATGTTCATTTTCAGAGAACTGAAACTTAATTAAAACTGGTAAAACTGGTGTTATAAATAAAAAATAAACAAATGAATAAATAATTAAAATGATTAAGGCTAGGTTGAAATATCGATACAGCTAACTGTTAATACTTTGATACATATTTACATTTTAAACTGATTTACGTTTATGTTTATATTTGATTAAAACCTGCAGTGTGGTGTCAAAAGACTTCTTCCTCCACTCCTGTAGTGTGTCACTGACACATACAGCCATTGTTTCAGAAGAAGCATGGTGGAAAACTTAAGGGCGCCTTGTGCTTTGTAATTGTTGTATTGTGTTTTAGCTATTGCACTGTATTGTATTGCAATATATCATGAACTATCATGAACCATGTATCCTGTTGTAAGGCCCTTTCCAACACACAGCCATAAAAATGATTATGTATTATTTTTATCCTCATTTTAATTTTAAAGTGTGTAACAAAATAACGCTTAATTAATTTTGGAAAAAAATTATATCTTCACCTGAATCAGAGTATTTATTTTTGTTGCTGTGCGTCATTACTGTCCTCAATTCTTTTCGAGGGTGTTTAATTACTAAATTAATAAAAAATAAATTAGGCTAAACACACCGATGGGGAAAGTGCTGTCTACCCTCTTCTGAATACATAAATCAGTGGTTCTCAATCTATTTCAAGTTAAAACCTCTTATCATCCCTTCACACCGCAGCCCATATCTCATGCACACTAACTGGATGTTATTTTAGTCTTAATTCAGTCTTTAAGGCCATTATTTAATCAGACCACTATTTGTATTGAGTTACAGTTATTGCATTATTAGAATAAAAAAAGAAATATTTTTTAAGAACAAAGACATTACCAAACATAGCTGCAGATTAGAATACAATATTAAGCAATTTAGTTTGAGCCCTGTGTCTATTTATTCACTATTTTTATAGATGGTAATAATGGTAAAGGGAATAAAGCCATACTGAAGACAATGCACTTGATTTTAGCAGCATTTTTTCTTTAGCTATGCTACATATATCTTGGGAAAAATAAAAAATGTCCACATAGAACCGCTTAACACACCCGTTTTTCTAGCACCCTCATCAAACACGATCAGTCACCACTTAGTCACCACCAGATTTCAATGTTGTCTAAATGCCCATCGGAGGGCGCTACTGCCCCCATTGAGAATCAATAACATAAACTCACAGAGGTCCCCGATTGGCCAGGGGTGTTATTGGTAATTAAACTCAATGAATTGTTTACTTCTGTTCCCCCGAGCAGTAGCTCCTGAATAGTATGTTAAAAAATAAATCATAATCATAAACACACATACTACTTGTTATATTCCAGTTTATTATGGTGTAGATTAGAATATAAATAAAATCCTCATTTTATTAATCTGTTTTAAACATATGGCATACATCTGTTAGATTTCACAAAAAAACATAATACACACAAAAGCATCCATACTTAGCCTTCATCATGGGGATTTTTATTTATTTATTTTTAACAAACTGCTAATGCACTCAATTCTGCACATTCTGCCCATCTTCCCTGGCAATCTGTTTTGGTGTGTCATGGGGTTAAAACCTGAACAACGTTGATTTGTGATATGAAAACACAGCCTGAATTGTTCAAAACATGATATTTTTTTTAATAATAAACAGGAATCATAAATGTTTTTAGGTGCCCAGAGTATATGTTGCTCCTAAGAGAAAATGCACATCAGAGAGATACCAAACAGCCGGGTTATAGGTAGGGTTATGGAAATGTGTGTAAAGTTCATTGCTCACCAGTTTTACATTTATCGATTTGCATTTATGTGAGGCAAGCAGAAAACACGGCAGTCAAAAGAGGTGAAAGGCCAAACGATAAAGGTCGTGTCCTCTGTGTCAGACTTGAGATTTAAATTCATGTCCTTCCAGTCATCACAATGTAACCTTGAAGCCTTAAACCAGCACTGTTTTTAATTAATAAGGGTAATAAGTGTGTAAGTGAAAAAAGTTGCTTTATTTGCTTTAGTTGCTTACTTTATGTAAGAATAGATGTCTGGATGTTTGGAGGAAAAAAGGAATAGGAGACCAACGAGATTGTAAGGAAAGAGCTAATTAATATGCAGAGTTAATGAAGCGGTGAATAGGAGACAGGTGTGTGTGTGTGTGCGGATGGGTGTGGGTGGGTGGATGTGTGTTCACTCACCAGCAGCAAGCACTCTTCTAGGACTTATTTTTTTCTTGCCACGCACAGAAACAACCAATATTATCCAATCAGGTTAACTGCTTCTGCAGATGGCCATGTAGGACACTGATCACAACACTTTTTATACTCGATATGGTCACTTCCTGCTCACTTGAAATAAACAGGAAAACAAATGATAATAAAATGCACTGACCGGGTTGTAGTGTTTTTGCTGAACATATGGAAAATGGATTAAATGCAGGTCCAGGTCTCATGAATAGAAAAGAATTTTCCATGAATATCATAACAATAAACAATTTCCAAATAGAAACTTTTATAACCTCTAAAAAAATAAATAAATAACTGTATTATGCAGAACGCTCTGGCTTTTACCCGAGTCTAAAGGACAACTCTAAAACCTTTCACCACAGAATCTGCACATTTAGTTATTTTGTTTGGCTAATATTTAATACAAAGCTAACACAGTTGTGCTTACTATGATTTTTTTTTTGCTAATAAACAGTTTGTCAAGTAAAAAGAAAAAGAAATATCTTACACCATGTTTTGACATAAGTTACCACATTAACATTTGTTTAAAAATGGTCCTTCCCAAAATATGCCCAAGCATAAGTTATCACTATAAAAAAACTTTTAATCAAAGAAATAATATAAACCCTATAGCCAGGACTGTTGTAGGAGCAGCTGTTCTAGAAAATTATTCAACTCTTTCTGACCAATAATGAGGGAGCTCATATTATTATAATGCAAAACTTAAACCATGTTAAGGGAATTCAGCTCGTGTCTAACGGTGATAAATGTGAGCCAGTTTACAAGCACTTATCTACTCATCTAGCTATCTGGATTTGCAGGAGGGCATGTGGGTGGATCCAATTAGCATATTTATGCATATTCATCCATGATTACATTTTTAATGTGGGTAAGGGTGTAGGCCATTTTTTATTGCGTCCCAAGATTCAAAACATATTAAATAGTTTATTATTTTACATGAATTATTTAGAAGTATTTAAAATGACACATTCTGGGGTTCTTTAAGATGTGTGCCATCTGTCTTGGCACCGTGACCGTACGAGAAGTGCGCATTTGAAGTGCGAGCAATGCAGAATTGAAAGGTGCATATGGGCGACGGCAGACAGTATTTGCCAGGGGTTTCCAACACAATTAGATTAAGAAGGAACTTGACAGCCTGCTGTTCTCTTTCCCTCTCTCTATCTCTCCTTCTCTCTCGCTTCGTTGTTTGCCAGGCAGTGGGCAGCCCACAGGGTGTTGTGCCCCCTTTCATACCTTTGTAATTGATGAATTGTGGGGTATGCAAATGAGAATCCATAAATCTTATGAATGACAGCTTAATTTATGGGAGCCTTAATGAATGTGGGATTAGATTTTAATTAAATGTCCTCAAAGGCACCCTGAGTGCTAAGTTACATTTTTGTTCTCTCTCTCAGTCTCGCTCTCTCTTTTTCTCCTCACTTTTTCTGATGAAATTCCCTGTTTATTGCGTTTTTCCTTCCACACATCAGTCAGATGAACTTTCTTCAGCGGTGGTACAGATAAAGATCGTGTCCATTTTGTTAACCAAAGAAGGCATCATTAATACTTTATATTTGCTTTTATTAGGGCGAGAATTATATCATCCCAGCCGATCAGGCTTTGCACTTCCAGAAGCTAGTCATTTGCGTGGCTTGGATTAAAGCCGCATTTAATCTGGGGCCGTCAGTATGGGTTTAATTAAAACGCTGCCCATTAGGAATGATTAAAAATGCCATTAGGTATCCAGCTCGATTCTGGAAAGAGGAGCTGTGTGTGTGTTTGTGTGTGTGTGTGTGTGAGTGTGTGTGTGTGTTGTGGAAGGCCTGTTTTTGTATTAGCATTGATACAGTAATAACTCCTCATGATTACAGCATCAACACAATGTCAAACAGCATCATGATCTTAGTTTGAATTAATACAGTGCTTATGTTTGTGCTGCTAAAGTGTATGTATGTATTTCTGTGTATTTGCACTGTAAAATTTCTGGATATAGCAGTAGTTTTTAGGAGCCAGGGAGAGGCAGACAAGTTGTGCTCAATTGAACCTACGATCCTCCAAAAAGCAGTCCAACACCTTACCACTTCCTTCAGTGGGGACTGATTTGCATATTATTTGCATACTCTAGTGTGATTGGCTTACTGGTATCTGCCATTAATATATAGTTAATTAATAATATATATAGTTACAGAATAGTGGTGCCTAACCTTATATTTTTTTCATGGGGCCCAAAATTGCTAGCCCCTGCTAATAAGGCCAAACGTATTAAAAGTACAAAAACATCTTTAGTTCATTGTGTGAAAACCGTTAAAATTTATACAACATTTGAAAAAAGAAAATCAGCAGTGGTAACTTAGTGGTGGTGGGAATCGAACCCCAATCTTTTAATTAGCAGTCCAACACTTTAACCGCTGTGCTAACCCTTCCTTTATTATACAGTGTTTGGATGTCCAAGTGAAAGAAATTATGTAATCCTACAACATACAATGACTTTATAAACAACTTAGTGCTTTTATATTTGTATCAACATTTTGAAGAGGAACCACATGGGTCTGATGGTCAGGGGTCCACAAACTTTGGGCAATATAATTTATGTAAATTGTGCTTTCTGCCACATTTATCACACGATTAAATTAAATTGGATTATACCAGCACTGTTTGTACTAAATCATAAACTGCTTCTTTTTGGCAATAGTATTCTATTAGATAGCTAAACAATAGTAATTCTGCTATTGTATTCTATTAGATAATAAATAATAGTATATAGTATTCTATTAGATAGCTAAACAAGTGGCTTAAGCTCACATTACATCACCAATTCTACTCTTGAAATTTTGTAATATTTTGCTCATCACATTGATCATATGCCACATTAAAACATAGACTCGATGAATCAGCAAATGAATAATAATCAGCACCACTGGTCTGCTTATGAACATTAATAACCAGAGTAACATCACATTATATGTTGTTTCTTTACACTATAAAAAAAACCCTCTTAATTTACATATATTATTCAAACTGAACTGATTGTTTTTATTGAGTGTTTACTATTGTCTAGTTTGATTTGATTCTGCAAACCTGCTTTGACACAACCTCTATAAGTGCTATATAAATAAATAGGACTTGAGTTGATTACAGACATATACAAAAAGACACTTTTGAACAATATATATCACATTTAACGTTTAATGCTACAAAGAAACGGCTATGAGAGGGGAATGTGGCCACAATTGTTAGTAGGATTGTTATTATTATTGATTATTATGTTATATGAAAACAGCAGACACATTTTATGGGAGATGATTAACTGCCCGACTTATTCTGTTGTGTGCTATAGGTATTTTAGCGTTTTGTTAGCATTTTGCTTAGCCAGTTTGTGGTCAAAATGACGAGAAAAGTTGTGCTACTGTACACAATCGTGTTCCGTAGCAGTGTGCTCTGGATGATGAGCTGAGGTGAAAGAGCTAAACCTGTCATAATCCTCCCTTACAGTTTGAAAGGTCACTTGCTGCCATTAAGAAAAAAACCATTTTGTTCATTTATTTACACTCTGCGGCAGACAGATAAAGAAACGGAACAATTAGGGAGCGTCGAGAGGAAGATTTTGAAAGGGCAAATGGTGGAGAGCTTAATATTTTATGAGGGATGATTGGCGCTCGCGGTGAGCGCACACGCGTGTGTGTGATGTGGTGTATAAGCTGCAGCTTGACTGAATGTTTAGTCGGTGTTCCTTCACTGTGTGTTTCTTTTGGACGAATAATGAAGGGTACATGGATACCAACCCACAGATGAAGTTACGTTTTTTCTTGGCTGTGGGAGTTATCTAGATAATAAAGTGGAACAATTTAAAAAAATCTGTACTACTAGTCTTTATTTAGTGGTAAATAGAAGTGAAAATCATTAGAAATACGAAATAAATTCATTGTAACTATAAGCTTTCTATTTAAATAGGACACAGGAAAAGATACATTAAGCAAATAAATCAAAATTTTACCTTTTTTGTGTCAATTTAAATTAATGAACCCATTAGCACAATGCTAAAACACAAAAACGTTAGCTAAATTAGCTTTATAGGTAAAGTACCAGGTAAAGAAGATATACACATAAAGGGGTGGGATGATGAACTATATTTGCTAGATGTAAAAAATTGGTTTAAGTTTGATAGCTAGACGCTGTTTTGCCTGTCTATTTTATCTGCCTACAAGAAAGCAACTGAACTAAAAAAAAAAGTTAGTCCTATAACAGTCAAGCGCTGCGAGAATCTGTTAGCTAGCCGGCTGACCAGACTATCATTTTTGAACTTATATCAAATAGGCGAGCTATAAATGTGGTGAGTTTGAGTAATGTGAGAGGGAATCCAGGTCACTGCGTTAAGCAGAGAGCTGATCTTGGTGTGTGTAAACTTGAATTCAGATGAAGTGCGTGAATGCCGAGGAGCAGGTAACGAGGCGCACGGTATCAATAATTCATGAGGGAAAAATGGCTGATTGTGGAAAAGGCAGATGAGTCTACAGTGTGATCTAATTACTGGAAAAAGAGAGAGACGGCAGAACGGTGAATGTCCTTGAGAGCATTTACTGACGCTTACTCTGCATTGTGGATCTGTCCAAGTTTCTCTCTCTCTCTCTTTCTCTCTAAACTGTATAAATGTGTACTCACATGTCAAGTCATTTACATATAAAATAAATTCCTGGTTTTAATTTTTAATAAGACTTTGTTATGATCATTTAGATCAGGACAATTTATACTGACCGTAATAAAAGAATCAGACGGTGTGTGTGTGTGTGTGTGTGCATGTGTGTGTGTGTGTGTGTGTGAAAATGTGTTTGTGAAGGATGGTATTAACGTGCCTGCCCTTTGATACACCTGATCCCTTTTGTCCCTGCAGCACAATAGTTTCAAATCACACTCGTATTCATTGTGGGCAATTGAATTGAAGTAGCTCTGTGTTCTCTGCTTTTCAGCTCCAGACCTGGCCGACCTCCAAAAAGGACCCAGAGTGTGACGTCCCCCGAGAGTCCACATATCCTACCCCACTCTGTCTCTGGACTCATGTCATCAGGAATCATGTCTCACACAGGTAACGCAGAATCCGACATGTTAACAATAGCCTTGTGCCCACAAGTGGTTATATGATATATCAATGACACATTGTCACTACTGCTGAATTTCAGTCAGAGTTTTGTTTCAAGAAACAGTTGTACTTTCTGAGTTCCATTTTAAAGGTCTAAAGAATCTGAATCTGTATCTAAATGGTCATATCTTTATTTCTGTATTTAGAAAGTGGATAATTATGGTCATTTAATGAGACAGACATGATCCCTGGTACTTTACATGGAACTACCATAGATCATCACAGATTTTTTTTACAATTTAATGAAAATTGTCATAATACCGCAGTAAAAAGTTGTGGGACTGTTAGGATTGGTATGAGCAGGTATGTGGCAGAAAACAACCTGGATAGATTCCAGCCTATTACAAGCCATCACACACAGATTCACACCCTCATTTACACTTAGGCGCAAATGATTTTCACCAGTCCACCTACTGCTAGATTTTTGGAAGGTAAGAGGGAACCATAAAAAACTTGAAGAAACCTGAAAGTCCACACGGCAACAAAAACAAGACGAGTTTTGATTTCACACTTGGACTGCATCAAGTGACCCAATTCCGAATTTTCGTCCAACATGGCACAGATCGGATATGACCCACGATTGTGTAAGCAGAAGAAAAGCAGATGGATTTCCTTTTAGCTCCTTTTTTTTAGTCAGTACTTCTACTTGTTTTGCAGTGTATGGTGTAAATGCAGATATCGTATTTGAGTCATTTTTGAAAGAAGACAGAATCTTGTCATCCACAAATTCAGATCTAGTCACAAAAATGGAATTGGGCATCAGTTGATACACAAACCATAACAATCCAGTATATTTTCCTATACACACAGATTGTTTAAATATAAACCAAGCAACAGGTGTAATGAATAATTATAAGGAAACACTGGCTATATAAGGAAAGTAGTTTGCAAATAGGAATGAACCTCAACATGTGATTCATGTAAGGCGTATGGCAGATAATTTGGGACAGAATCAGGTCAGATTTGACAGCTAGGCAATTATTGTAGTGTTAAAAATGTAATATCAGCACACACCTAATGAACGCTTTAAGTAAAGAAATCCAAGATCTACTTCAATTAAGAACTTCCTCCATTTCCCTTTTTACTATGTTTCCCAAAGGCAACCCTCAAGGACCAAGATGGTACACTTTCTGATCTCATGTTGCCGGCCTGTCTTGATTAAAATAATTTGTGCTGTGATAATTAATTCGATAAGTTAATTTAGGTGTTTTAGTACAGATTTAAACTGTACATTCAGTGCTTATGGGGTTGCCTGTTTTTTACTTAAAAAAATAATTTCAATATAAAACCATATGTAGTTTTTATTATGTATTGACTTTATTCCTGAACTAACTCAAGTCTGCTGAGGTAATGAACAGAAATGTACCTCCTGGCTTGTTTGTGAAGCTTAACACTTATCTGTTACAACATCTGAGCTGCCCTTGCCTTTGTGTGTGTATGTGTGTGTGTGTGTGTGTGTGTGTCTGTGAATATGCTCTTTTCCTGCCACTCCTCAAAGAGAGTCCTAGAAAGAGAGGCTCGTACGTTTGTACTCGTTTGGAAAGAGCAGGTGAGAGATAGTGGGTTGGAGAGAGAGAGAGAGAGAGAGAGAAAGGAGAGAGAGACAGCCAAAGAAAGGTGTGTTGAGGGGGTGGGATCTCTAATGCAGGCAGCCTCAAGTTTTCTTTTATCTTCCAACAGAGGTCACACTATCAATGTCAACTATGGAGATGGGAACTTAGAAGCCTCTGGGGGATGGAGGGAGGGGGAAAAGTGGGAGAGGAAGATGGAAAGAGGACAGTTTTTTTTTCTTTTGAGAGGCTCAAAAAGGGAGAAAGAAGAACGCTTTGATATCGTTCTCTCTGCTGGGCTGAATGGGGGCCTTGGCTTTCATGCTCTGATCTTGACATTTTGTGAAAGCATTTGGAGAGAGACTGAGAAAACACACACACACATACAGTGTCTCCTTTTAACTTGCACATAAATTGTAGACAGTTTCAGTTTGTCTAAATGCCAGGTATCTAAAAGTAGCAGGGCTCAGTTTAGGCTAGCCTGAGTGTGTGTGAAATGAAGTTATTTGGAGTGTTTGGGAAAGTTTTTGCCAAATATACTTTCATTTCATCGAAGCATATTTTCTATATTTGGCCTCAGTGAGTGCTGTTTACATAATGAAGTCACAAATAGTCATGAAGTCATTTTGAAATAATCCAGTTAACACACGAGTTGTTTAGGAAAGTGTAGCCAAATTCCGTCAAACCTGTGTTTATTTGATAACCGAATAGTTTCTTTATGTTACTGCTGGGTTTTAACCTAAGTGTATTACACGTGTTATGTAGTATTTTAGTTGTATTGCTTTAAGCCATTTATTAATGTTATAAAATTATAGTTATACAAGTTATAGTCTGAAAGTGACACTACAGTGTCTGTATATAAATAATAATAATAAATAAATGCTGTTATTTTGTCACATACTTTTTTACAGCACAGTGAAATTCTTTTTTTGCATATCCCGTCTTAGTAAGTTGGGGTCAGAGTGCAGGGTCAGCTATGATGCAGCGCCCCTGGAGAAGGAAGAGATTAAGGGTCTTGCTCAAGGACCCAACAGTGGTTGGCTTGCTGGTGGTGGGGCGTTTCCATATTGTCAGAAACAAAGCGGCTGCAAATTTAAATTATTTTGTAAACGTCTAATTTAGGGCCAAAAGGAAATTTTCTTACCTTACATTTAGGTCTTACGTTTACCTCAGCATCACTGGCAATCCTGTTATTAAACCTTGGTTGTTTCTAACATATGTATCGACATGTAAAAGGTGTAAAGAAGAAGCATTTGAAAAAGATTTATACATTCTGTGTAAAAGTGGGTAAGTAATTTTATTTTTATTCAATAGCTCTGATTTTGTTGGTTAACCGTAAATACTTTAACGGTGAACTGCAAATGCAAAACATCAACGCAAAATTTGATAGTTATTTATAGCCTTTACCACAGTATTCCAACATGATATCACATCATAAGTAATGATGATATAAGAAAATACTGAACACTGAATCAAAAATAAGACATACATTTCCTAAGCAATGGAATGCATATTTAGTTAAGCCACACGTTCTAAACGAATGTCTCTCTCTCAGAAAAATACAAAACTTTTAGTTTAGTTTTGCTGTGTTGTTGCTTCGGGAACTTTGTGTTTAATAGAGAGTAGCACAAGGTGGTGATATGATGCTAATCTGAGCCTAATTGAATTGTGATTTAACACTGATAATATGCACACACGCACACACACACACTCTCGTAGTCAGTGTGGTTGAATAGAGACAGGTGCCTAATACTCTAATAGTGTGCACAGTAATTAAGAGTGTGTGATATGGGGCATGCTGCTCTGGTTCTGCTCACACCTGAAGAATTGTGATATATCATATAACTGATTATCCTCACCCCCTCAATCATTCTTAACGTCTCTGACACAATAGCAGTTCTCGGAGCAGACTGCGAATGCTTGGAGGGCCAGTCATTTGGCAGCACTGGTAGATATTAATAGACTACTCACTTTGGCATTTTAATTTGACATTGTCCACTTCTCCTGTCACTCTGCTTCGTGGAACCGCTTTACTCTTCATTACCTAAAACACAGAGAGCATAAAAAATGAATTAGATTCTTTTTTTGTCACAAATGTTTTTACACAAAGGAACTGTTTAAAGTTTGACCCTGCATTAGGTATCCAATTAAACGCAAAGGTTTACGCTGACTATTAGTTCTGCAAGGTTATTGCAAAATATTCTAACAGAACCAGTTAGAAATATTGAAAATATTGAATATATATTCATTCAGTTTTGTTACCAAAGTTAGCGTTTGTTACTGTTTTAATTACTATAATAAAACATTTTAAGAAAATGGACCATTAAGACTAAACAGATTTTAAACATCATGTTTGTCAGGGGAAGATCTATGACTATACACTCTTACCCATAAGAGCTCAAGTACTCGTTAGCTTAGTGTAGTCTGTAATAACTAACGTAGCTTGCCACATGATAACCAGCACTTTCTGTGTTAGTCGGTTCAATTTCTGGATGATCAGGTCATGGAATTGGGCAGATTTTAATTGCTTGGTGCTCTTGCTAATGCATATATTACTTGCCCATCACTGTATTTGAACTCGTATAACAATGTACAAATGTGCGAAGTTTAATCGTGTCCCTGTCCTCCACTGTCTGTTTCATTTTCCATCTTTCTTTAACATAAATTCCTCTTTCTCTCTCTCTCTCTCTCTCTCTCTCTCCCTCTCTCGCTGTCTCTCATGTGTTACAGGT
Organism: Bagarius yarrelli; assembly: GCA_005784505.1. Classification (NCBI taxonomy): domain Eukaryota; kingdom Metazoa; phylum Chordata; class Actinopteri; order Siluriformes; family Sisoridae; genus Bagarius; species Bagarius yarrelli. The sequence continues at coordinate 8,775,465 of VCAZ01000004.1, read as the reverse complement.
CTGACAGCTGCTACTTTGGCTGAGGCTATGAAGAAGAAGATTAAACTGGAGGTTTTAAACAGTTACCATGCTAACAACCATGGCGCAGACCATGAGAACGGAGACATCACCTCAGGCATGGGTGAGTCTCTCAGAATTTCCCAAGCACCTCCACACATCACATTTTTACATGCGTAAACATTCTTCAAGTGTTATTTTCGAGACACAAACCAAATCTGCTCATTCTAAACCAGTCAGTGGTGCCCAGAATGTTAGGTCTAAAAAATACCCAAATAGTCAAGAATACATTCCTGATTTTCTTAATATTATTCTTGTTCCGTTTTTCTCAAGATCCTGTAAGATATCCTGTCGTTAACCCCTGACTCATGGCTAAAAAAGGGCCAAAAGAATTTGAATCATCCATATTTATCCTGCCTCGGCTTAAAAAAGGAAATATAGCAGGCTTGTGTTGCCGCTAAATATAACATCCTTTATCAAAAATACGGCTTCCTTTCCTAAAGCCAGCCTGATCCTTTAAACAGATGTTGCGGCTATATGGTAAAAACAAAACAGTTTCAAAAAAAAGGATATAAGTCTACCCAGGAATCACTATTATTATGGAGATTCATGCACCTCTCTGGCCGAGTCTTTTATTGGGTTCAATTACCTCAAAGAGAAAAAGACGGATCTAAGAGACTCTTTGAAACGTCTCTTATTTTATGATTCGTAAGCAGATTTAGGGGAGAAAATGCTCAGGAAATGAGGTCATAATCTTTAGAGGGAGAAAGAATAGAAAAACAGGGCCAAGATGTCACAGCGAGAAGGAGAAGTGTGAATAAGATTAGCCAGGTTTTACCTATAGATGCTAATGAGGATGCCGCTTTTTATCTCCGGCAGTTTAAAGTGAGTGTAACCTTGAGTGCTGAGTCCTCGCCCAGATTACTAATAGAGAAAAGTGACGTGTATTAGCGGAGCGGGTGGGACAGAATAGCAATTTTTTTCTTTCTCTGTTTTTGAGTCCTTCTTGTATTTGTTACCGTTTTATCTTATACTGCCTAATTATTTAGACAGGATTACGTGAACATATGTATGTGTGTGTGTGCGCATAATAATAAATTAAATTAAATTGGCCAATGAATAACTAACTTAAAATAACAGCGTTATACTATAACAATACTCTGATTTTATTTTAGTAATAAAATAATTAAATACTGATTTACAGTATTTCAGTCAAGTTATCATTTACATTAAAGAGCAAGCTGACAAATTTAATCACTGAAATAAAACCAATGTGGCTAACACTAATGCTAGGCAGCAGTCAGGTAAGCAGTCTGTCAGGTTTTGCTGTGTTAAGTCGGGCTTACACAGTGCAAATTTGCAATTGCTGCTTGTCAGACTGTATGAACATGATCACCATGTCACATTGTAGGATCTCACTTGTCATAATTTCAGACTGTACAATAGTCAAAACTTATCAAAAATGGATGCACTCATGCAAGTTTTGCTTCATCATTTTGTTACAGGTGTGTGAAATCTTCATACTGATTGCAACGGCTGTTAATCAACTGCAAACTAATGATAAATGACAACAGATTTTATTTTAGGATTATAACAATCTTGTAAGATTTCAAAATTTGTCCCAGACGAACAAATCATAGATAAAATTGCACAGTGTATACCTGGCTTTTAAAAATGCAAAATTTAAAATGCAAAAGATAATTAAGGCAGTAAAATGTATGTTTATCTTTAAAGCCTTATTTTCATACTGTTCAGGAATGAAGTGAATAAAAGGTGAAAATACGTCATGCCCTGGAAGTTAAGGTCATTGCACACTGAGTCCAAGTTTGTATGTGTTTTTCATATGCATTTGTTTCGGAATTATCCCGACAGATTCAAAGTTTATCTCAGGATGCCTGTGGCTCAATTTGATGCTTCGCTAGCATTACTGGAGCCACAAATTAAACAGAAAACCACTAAATTCTGTAAAACAATTGATCTTGAACAGAGACTAGCAGTATGTCACACACCTTTGAAATCATCATATAAAAGGCTACAGCAGAGATTTGCTATTTTGGATTTCGGCTTTAGATTGTACGGTGGCTCTGAATGGTCAAAAAACTCTGCTTAAAATGCTTGCTACTGATGCAAAAAAACACAAAAAATCAAACCAGAAAACGTGTGATTGAACCTGTAAATGTCCTAAGGATGTATTTATTTATTAACATGCAAAAATTTCAGACTCACTGTGCAATGACTTTTAGAAGGACACAAGTAAATCTAAAAAAACCCTACAGACATGGGGAAAATTAGCAAAACACAAACGTGTAAGCCAAGCCTAGGATCGATCGAGGAATGCTGGAGCAAGAAAGCTATTCTTAATAGCAAGAAAGCCATTGTTAATTGCCGAAAAGCACTCTTAATTATTTACCTGCATTAAGTAACAGAACAAGTGATGGACTGTTTTTTAATACATCCTGCACTTGCGATAAATGACTTCACAGTGGAACCTTGGCGGTGCTCCAGATATGATTGGTGCCCTGTTTTAGCCGCTCTAATTGCCAGGATGTGAGCTCATCCTTGGTTATATAGAGATCCCCTGAACAGCTGTACCCTCTGAGCAGGAAGTGGAAAGCTCTGGACACTTTCAAGCTGTCTTGTCAGAGAGGAATGTAGCATGGAAGTGTCCTTCTAACCCGATCCTGAAAGATGCTAAACAGACAGCTGGGGTGCAGCATTGATAATGGCACCAAATTGGACAGATATATTGAAGAAAAACAGTGACAAACCTAACACTTAGTGTTTATGTCTTGGCAGAGGCTTTTATCCGAAGCGACATGCAAGTGAAAGAGACATCTGTCATCTGTCAGGGTTTAAGCCTCGCTCCCAATACTGACTCTTTGGTGGTCTTAATCCTGAGATCATTCTAAAGTGCTCATGCCTGCTTCCTACCCTTGGTGAGGGATCCCCCTCTGTATAGGTTAAAGAGTAATAGCTGTTAGGAATGGACCTGAGAGTCATTTGTTTAAGACATTTGCACAATTTCTGACACTCATGTAAACAAAGCAAGGGTTTATTCAGTACTCCGTTCTTCACTATCCCATTGGCAATGAAACAAGCCTCACAATTATCCATTAACAAATTCCCTCTGCTCCAGGGAATCTCCAATTGTTTCCAGGCCAATTATGGGATGTAGTTCCTGTAGCTTCTGGGACTACCCCAGGGTCTCTTCTCCCAGACACCGCTACAGTACAGGAATCACATCTCGTGTCTGGATAAACTTTAGTGGGAGTGTGCATCCCTAAAAAGTGTGCATCCTTAAAAAGATACCTAAACCACCTGAAGATGTTTCCCTCAATTAAATGGAATGTCACACAAAAAGTAAACCCCAGCACTATGAAGTGACCAATGATTGTCACTGGTACACATGATCTTGTGCTTTTGGAAAATACATTTCATAAAAGTAGTTTGCTTCTCAGAATACATTAAAAAAGTCCTAGAATGATCAAGGTGTTCCAGAGGAAGCTTATTTAGGCTTACGACACATCTCTATTCGACCAGTAGTCAACATTTGAAGTCGATCAAAAAAAGTTCATCAAAGTTGCCCTAAGACAAGAACGAGTATAAGGTTTTAGAACAACTTTGATGAACGATTTTGATCCACTTCAAATGTTGATTAGTAAATATAGGCGTATAATTTACAGGCTTATAATATATATATATATTATTATAATATATTTAGGCTTAGCAATAGCATGCAGACCACTGTCTTTCAAACTTGGAGCAAGTAAAAAGTATAAGATAAGCAAAAAAGTGAGGAAAAATCAAAGAGAAGAGAATAAAAGAAAAGAAAAGAAAAGAAAAGGTGAGAGGTTTCAGCTGATCTGCATTGAGGTTTGATGTCTCCAGGGCCTCAGCTCTTTACACACACCCACTAGTGTGTTCCCTCTCGCTGGCTTCAGGTGACAGATAAGCGTAACTTTTCCTCAAAAATTTATAATGGGATTTGATGGAGGGAGAAATAGGATTCCTTCAGGACGCTGGGATAATAGGAAAAAATCAGCTGATAATAGATGAACGCTTAATGAAGTTAAACAGCCTTGGCACTCCCCAAACCCCACTTCTTCTCCTTCTCTATTAAATCCTGTACAACCAGCTGAGATTCAGCAGAAAAGCCGAGTGCTTGCGATGAGGCTGCTCTCTGAGGAGCAGGAGGAGTCGGACATAGATAACCTCTGAACTGGACTTAGCTTTATGGTTAAATCGAAATACTTTATGGGCTAAAAGAATTTAGAGGCATTTACCTTTAACAGTGTGATACATTTTAATACTGAGGGGTGGAATAAAGGTCACAACAAGCTGAAATAACTATTAGAGGAGACCATTTTTTAATGTATTTTTAATTATGACATTATTTTGTTTTCGTCTTAAAAACTTCAGGTCAAATAAATATGTTTTACTGGGTTAATAATATCTAGACATTATTTAAAAGTCATATCAAGAGTATATAAATAAAGACTTTGCTTTAGAGATATAAAAAGATTTTTTTGCTTTTTTGATCCTGTGTAGCACCCTGGAACAAAGAGTCTACCCTAATCACCTAAAAATAAACCCAAATAATACATAATTCACAATAGGAGTGAAAAGATTTCTTGTTGAGATTAGGTTCCACATAGAATCCTTCAATTCAATTTTATTTGTATAGCGCCTTTAACAACAGACATTGTCTCAAAGCAGCTTTACACAGAATGTGTAAGTGTAAGTTTATCCCTGATGAGCAAATCGGTGGTGATTGTGGCAAGGAACAACTCCCTGAGATGAAGTAGGAAGAAACTCAAGAGGGAACTCATCCTCACCTGGGTAACACCAAATGTTTGTTAATTACAGCTTACGGTAATGGTGATCAAATGTAATGTAAACTGTAGCCTTGGGTCAGTGGAGCAGAGTATGTCCCAATCCATTCTTGAAGTTCCTCAAATTCAAGGAAAGGAGCACGAAACTGGTTCCTGGTACCTCAGGGGCAAGTAAACGAGAGAAAGAGGTAAAGAGAGAGAGAGAGAGAGGACATATTGTGTAGTTGGGGACTCCGGCACGACTAGCCAGAAGCTAACAGAGACATGAGGGATCACTGAGATAAGAAGGCCCGCCACACCACTGTCAACGAACCTGAATGAACGTGTAAGGGTGGGGGACAAAACGACAGCAAATATCCCAGTTCACCAAACACTCTATATTCATGATCCCTCTGGTTTTGCTTCTTAGCCTAAGAAAAAGCTACATATTGAAGGCTTGGCCAAAAAAATGTGTTTATATCTATGACAGAATTTCGGAAACAAACGTAGTGCACTCGGCTACGTTTATTTTCTAAAAACAGCCTTTTCATAAAAGGTATATATATTTACCTTGACTGCATGGGTGTGTTAATAATCTGAATATAGACTGGATCTTCTCCGCATTAGTCTGAGTAGGTCTGAGGCTGTCATGATGAATCTGAGGCACAGGATCACACTGACCTTTAACGAAAAGGTTCACGCCAGGAGAGCGCTTCAATGTGCAAAGACACTAATACACTGTGTGAATGGCTAGTTATAATTAGAGCAGCAATATGATGTGCGTGTGGTGTGTGTGTGTCCCTGTATGGGAGGAAATGAGTGTGTTTAGACATTTATTACAACTATTAGAACAGGAAGAAGAGAGCTACTCTATCGACTGGAAACTGGTGAGTGTTTCTGTAAAATGCAGTACAAGAAAAATGTATTTTTTTCATGACGATGTAAAACAAGTAACGCACATAAACACTATGCACACTGGAACACTGTATAATGTATATGTAATGTGTATTGATTGGCACTCGAACAAAAGTGCTTACTGATCCTTATATACATCATTAAAGTGTAGCATTGAAATATCAGTAGCAGGATATTAGCAAAGTATATCTGGCAAACACACAAGTACACACAATTATCACAAGTATTAAAGACAAACCATATTTTGTAAGTGGCTTGAATATGTGTGTGTGTGTAAGTGTGAATAACAGAGTGTGTGAGTTTGTGCATGTGGGTGTGTATAAACGTGTCTGCAAGGTTGCACTCGGCAGATGTCCGATGCTCATTGTAAACACAAGCAATCAGGAGCAGCTGCTCAACTACACAGACTTTCGATGACTGTGTGTGGCAGCTTCAAAAAAAAAAAAAGTGTGTGAGTGTGTGTGTGTGTTTGCAAGCATGTTGCTTAGCCCAAACAAGCAGATCTGATATGAGAAAAGCTTTTCGTTACACACTGACAATTTTATTTTCACCCAAATCTTTTCTAAACTTTCCATTTTTAGCATCTCTTGTAAATTTGTATGAATGAAAGTTCTAAACGTCGAACGTTTGAATAGTTTTTTTCTAAAAAATGTTGTAGGCATTCTGACACCAACTAGGAAGACATTTGAATTGTATAACCAAAAAAACCCCACATATTTAAAAGAAAAGATTAACTATTCTCTTGTCTTTGGGTTAAATTGACCCGTTCTAAAAGTTTATATATTAGAAATTGCTTCATCATTTTCCCTTTTATGCTTGTTAAACTGGAAGACAAACGGTTAAATTAGGAGGACAAATCTGTCTGTTTGACGAGAAGACAATACAAAGGCTGAAGAAATAATCCAGTGTCATTTTCTTCTTTGTACTCTTTTGTGTATCTCTTTTGTGTTTCGTCTTTTGAAGAAAACCTTACACTCATATTTAAGTTGTATAGAGCAGCTGTCCCGAAAAAAAAAATTCAATAGAACCCGCTTATGAATATTTATGTTAATTTTGTATTAATCTGTATTCTGAACCTGATTTTCATAATGTGTATAGAACGCGAACTAGAATGACCTTACATTTTAACAACTATCCTTAGACTTCCACTATAATTACATTTCATACAACAGATTTTCACAGTTTTGTCAGTAGAGGCAAATGTGTTACAATTGTTGTCTGAGATGATCACACCAGTGGTACAGATGTGATGGGTAAAGATTAGGGATAAGAGTAGAAATGCTTAGAAATTTATTATCTAATTTGTTAATTTCAAGGAAAAAAAAATGTTTCCACTTTAAAGTCAATTATTATGTCAATTTATCTAATTACGTCTTATTTATCTAGCTATTATTTATTTTAAAAAATGTAAAGTTAATGCTAACTTTTTGTATCTATTTTAGACGTCTTTATTATTGTACACTATACATGATATATTTTGGTACAGCATCACTCACCCAAACACAGCCCACATCAGGTTTTATTCTCATGCTACTAATGTAACTTTAGTACGTTGGATAGTTTCCCAGTTTTTAATTCCTTTGCTAATTTTGCGTTGACATACATAGAAGTAAGAGAAATAAAACATAAAAAAATTTGGTGTAGCAGTTTTTCAATCTCAAGTGGCCCCAACTGGCATCAGCTTTACTGTGTCCTAGAAGCTTGTTGAGGCCAAAAAAGTTTTTACTCAAATGAAGTGGAGTTATTTTTATCCGCACCCAATTTTTGCAAAGAAATGAAAGCAGATTTGATTCTATATCACAAAAATGTGTCCACACTTTCTTTCTTTCTTTCTTTCTTTCTTTCTTTCTTTTTTTCTTTTATTTTTGCTTCTCTGTTACCTTTTATATCAATGATTTTGATGAAATTTTTATCTGAAATACTGAATGATGCTAAAAGGATTATGTAAATAAGGGGGCTTTGAATGGTTTTAAAGATACTCTGTTACTTATAGTAAGAACAGGAAGCCAACAGATGCTAAGAATTTGACATTTAAAGGTACACTGATTAGGCATTTTTTGTTGGAAAGTTGCATCAGACATTTTGTGGAATCCATTAATTTTACTTAGATAAATTCAACTCTGATCTGGCAGCTTCACTGTTACACACAACACCTAACACTCCGAAATAACACAATCTACCTGAATTACACAACCTCCTTTGTTATTTTCTTCAATTCTAACCGAGCTCTTCCTCTTCTCGGCAGTTGCTTCTTGTACCGTGATTATTTCCATAAGGCTAACTCGACATTAAACACACCAAGGCATCATTAATTGCGGCTTAGGGGGAAAAACACACAACACAGGGCTCCTGGTTTTCCATAAATCCCTGCGCTTTACTGTGGGGGACGTGGAAATGGCTCTGGTGTGCGTCCGACCACTACAAAGCCCCCTTTACTAAACTCTTAGACTAAACACCTTCCCAACAGGCACTTACAGGCAGACACACCTTCGTCTGGGAAGTCCGGGTGCGTTTTCTAAGGCACGTCAGGCCAGGACAGGTTTTTAGCTCCTTTTTAAGGGGTATTAGCAACGAACCTCAAGGATTTGCTTTGCTGCTTGTTTTGAATGGACATGTGGGGATGACGGCGTGTCTGAAGGGTAGCTAATGTGTGCTTGCCGTGTTTGTATTATTCTCTGCTTTAACTTTTGTGGCCTGTTGTGTCTGTCTGTTTTCTTCTCCCTCATGCAGGATGGAAGTCATTAAGTTGCTATCACATCTTATCACCCGCTTACACATGCCCTAATCACCAGCTTGTCTTCTCTCTGAAGGCTGAAGACTTTGGATTTTCTTGTGGAAGAGAGTTTATTTATTTATTTTTGCTCTACTGGCAGGAGGAAAATGACATGTGGTGGTATTTTTATGAGAAGTCACTGGTGGCCGCGTACAATCTGCTGCACCAGCGACGCCTTCACAATATCCTCCAGCGTGATGAACAATAGCATACGAACGCACACGAAGATGTTTGCTTGGAGGCTTAGCTTCTGTTGTGAAATTTAAATAGATCAGACCAAAGCATGCAGAAAATGTAATTGTTTCAAATGGTTTAAGTACTCAGAAATTTACTCTTCTGGAAACGTGTGAATATGCATAAATTTACTTACTGAAAATGCCAAACCAGATAGTTAGCAAGCTAGATAACTGCTTGGAAGCTATAAAAAAACATGCAACTGTGTAAACTTGAATCATAAGAGTGTATATATCAGGGTACAGTCAACAACAGTCGGGGTACACTGATCAGAGCTGTTTTAGTAACACAATATTGGGCAGGTGGTTATAATTGTTGGAAGCTGTTTGTATTAATGCTAGACACAACAGGTGATGTCAGGGTCCAAGTGCTCCAAGTGGCCAGTTCTAGACCAATATCAACTAAAGTGCTCTCTCTGTGAAATGTCTGTTGAAAGATGATTAGCTAAAATTAGCCATTTTTCTGTTCAGTGGCGATTAAAATTCTAGCTACAGATTAGCTTTTCAGTGCAGCCCAACAAATGTCAAATTAAATGGACTTCTGGTTCCTGGGAAAAAAATATTAGACGGTTAGTAACTTTGACACCTTTCAGTAGCCACGCCCCAATTTTTACAGACATTATAACATTATACTGAACAGGTAACTGAGTGGAAATAAAAAACCGTTAAGGACTAATAAAATACTAAAAATGAATTTAGAAATAACTGATAATAGAGCAGGGTGAAAACAAAAACTAAAATGTTACATTTTTAAAGATTTAATTGATGGTAATTTAAACTAAATAAGATGTGTTTCCTAATGTATTTGGCCACATTTCCGTTTGCTCATTTGCATATTAGGGTGACATTATGTGACATCATATTGTCGACTTTTTACAGAGAATATTAAAGAATTCTTTTTTACTGTTTTGAATTTAGACATATTCTAGCAGACAAAAGTAAATACAGATGACAAGATTTAGGGTTAAACATTTGTGTTAATAAGCAGTCTGCGAGCTCAGTAAGCGCAAATGCAAAGTCTATCCCCAGACCTCACAATTCCACTTGGCAGCTAGCAAATTTTATTCATTGTGCTTCATTTCCTCCTGTTTGATTTCCCTCCAGGTGTTTTTGTTGCCTCATTGTTTTGCACATACTGTTATTGCGACAGTTTGTGCCCAAATCAGCTCCAAGATCCCTTTTGTGTTTGGATTTAGCCAGTCGTGCTTAGCCTGGCTCCAGCCCAGCTCTGTCATTAGACTTCCTTTGTTTTCTTTCCTTGTCGTTCCGTTTGTTTTTGCTTCTCCCTCTTTTTTTTCCTCTCATATTCAACGCTAAATATTTATACAAATCGCAATTTCCTGTCGAAATCATTTGCGCTCCTATAATAGTTCCAGCGCCGAGTTGCACAATAGGAGCCATTGCGGTCGAGGCAGGGGTGTCTCTAATTTCTAAACTCTGGGGGCTCTTTTGTTTTCTGCAAATAGAGATTGAAAGCTCCTCAACTAGCAATATTGGGTGCCATGTGTTGCAGAAAACAGGGCCTTCAGACATTAGAAGACTGTGTTGTCATTCACTTTGCAGCTGTAGCTGGATCTTTCGGCCCCTGGGGATGTCAAAGAACTGTGAGATTGTGTGTGTGTGTGTGTGTGTGTGTGTGTGTGTGTGTGTGGTGTGTGTGTGTGTGTGTGTGCGTGTGCGTGGTGTGTGTGTGGTGTGTGTGTGCGTGTGTGTGTGTGTGTGTGTGTGTGTGTGTGTGTGTGTGTGTGTGCATGCATAAATGGCTTTATTCCAAAGGTGACTTTTTGGAAGAAATGCTAGTTGTAGTGTTCTCCAGACCCAGTGCTGAATTTGGGCATGTTTTTTCCTGCTTATGTTGCTTTCGATAATAAAGAAAAGCAGGCCAACCTCCACATAAGCCAACAAAATTCATATTTTTACTTCGATACTATTTATGCACTGATCTGTGATGACTAAAAAAACAGACCATTTTTCCTACCCAAATACTGTATATAAATATAAATTGTTGGTCAACCTGTACAGTCCCGCCCCCCTTCAAACACCCACATGCCCTTGCCACCCCATGTCAAAAAACCCAGCCACACCCAGCCACAAGCCCAGCAAGTGTTTAAAGATCACATTTCCTTTGTCCATTGTGGATTAATTTAACCTTTAACGTGGAGGCAGCAGTTAGTTACGGGCCAAAAAAACAAAATGAAGGAACAGCTTGCAAGTGCTTTTGGCATGTGCCGGAGATCAGCCCATCCAAATAACAGCCCCCTGAAGACAAACATGCGGCCGCACGCACACACTTTGTCCTCTTTGATCTTGCTTTCTCGTCTGCTTGAGCAGCATGACTGATCTGCGTGTCATCTGTCTCATGAAAATCAAGAGCCCCCCTGTCTTTTTCTTCATTTGCTTTCCTGTGTCTCTGAGTAAAAATGTCATATGGGGGGGGAGCTTAGGAGAAAGCATGTCGCCTTTTGTTTTCTTCAACACAAGTTTAGTCTCCGCCGATGAGGGGCACCTCTGACCTTTTACCCAGCCTTGGCTGGTATTTGGGTTCAAAAGCAAAAAAACAGATTGCCAAGTGGCCGTGAATATCGGTGTGTGTGTATCAGTGTGTTGTCCTGTGCATGTATGTCTGTTTGTGTATCATTTTACCTCGTGTCTCGCTGTGAGAATAGACTTGCGGTATCCGTTACAGATCAGTTCAGCCTCTGATCAAAAAACCAGACTAGTCTTTTGATGGAAATGAGCTAAAAAAAGTGTTACCTATTTCATCTCACGCTTTTAAAGGGAAGGCCAGCCGCCAATGCGGAGTGACTCTTTCTGAACTGCCAGACAGCACTGACCTGTCCAAGACAAAGAGGCTCATATTCTTCCATTCCTCTGCTTCGCCCACAAACATACACTGTAGAAGTGAACAAGCCACACCTCGTATTAGATTAGCAAACTAAACAAGCAAGCAGCCAGCGATCTGAGAAAATCAACTTTTTTTCCTGCTGTTGTCACGCGGTGTGTTGCGCTCCAAATAGCATCTGCTCTAATTTATCACCGGGTGGTTATGGATGAAGACATCTGCAGCGGTTCGAAAAGGAGCTAATTGGTGTGCAGCATGGAACAGAAAACACTTGCTGCCATGCTGAGTCCTAACACCACATCTTTCAGCATAAATAGATTTCATAATTAAGTTGTGTTTACCGGAAATGTTTTCTCATCTCTTTATGGAGGTGTAACCTCATGTTGGGATTAAAGGGCCGTTATGGTAATGTTTTTTTATACATAATGCAGTTTTTAATTTGCATCATGTATACAGGACATAATAACCATCACATCACTGACAAACAGCTCATAACTATGTCAAATGTCTGTTCGATCGGGTTTACATACCTTTCTGTTAAATAGCAGACATTCTGGACATTCAGAAAGCCCATTGAATCTATTTTTATGTCTAATTTTGCTTTAGGATTGTTGTGTTTTATTTTCTTTAAAGGTTGGCAAACTTTTGTACTCAAGGCCTGGGATACGGTTGCCAGTTTGCAGCAAGTGAGGGTGTTGTTTATGTGCTCAGCAGGTTTGGAGCTGCCGTTTATGATGATGTCACACCCTTTAATTCCTGTGAGCCTGCCCCCTGCCTCGGTCACCATGGCGATGAATCAGATGAACCACCTGAGCACGATCGCCAGCATGGCCGCCAACGCTCAGGTGCAGAACGACTCGAGCCGAGTGGCCACCTCTGTCATTAAGGTCAGGGCATGTTCTCAGGATTAGACGTTACTCATTTAATTCATTTAAACACGATGAACTTATTAACCTTAACATAATGAACATAGAGAGTTAAATAGAGAAAGTGTTTTTGAGGTGTAAGTGATAACACCCCCTTAAATATGATGATGATAGAGATTAATGAGAAGTGCAGAAGCTCCAGGTCAAAGCAGAGAATCAGGATGAATTAGACAGATCGAGCAGGCGAGAAAAGCCACAGCAGTAGAAGTGTGTCAGGATGATTAGAGCCCAATTGCCTGAGCTGTGAATAACACTTTTGGAAAAATAGTGACACTGTGTGTGTGTGTGTGTGTGTGTGTGTGTGTTTCAGGAACGTGTGCGAGACAGTCCATCCCCGTCTCCCTCACTGGAGGACGGCCGCAGGTCAGGGAGTCACGCTTCCTCCAGGCAGAGCAGCAGCGTGTCCAGTTCTCCTGCTCACACCGAGAGCTCGTCTGATCGGCCGCGTATGTCTGCACACTCTTCCGACCACTCTGTAGTGTTTCTTATTTCAGCGGTGCCACCCCCCGAACCCTGATCAGCAGTGACACCCCCTAACCCCCGATCAGCAGTGACACCCCCTAACCACTGAACTACCACTACATTCACAAATTTAATGCTCTTTTTATGCCATTCAACTGATTTTTTGAGCCATTATAAATCAATAGATTTATTAGACATAACATATGTCATTATGTTTTATAAATATACATTGTAACCCTCTTTTCCTCCACGCTACACACTAGTCCAACCCTTATGTGCTTTTATGATAATGTGGCGACTCCGGCACACGCCGCAGCCTCGCACGTGTGCCAGGCTTTTAGCATTAGGTATAAGATGATACCGTGTAATCTGCTGAAAGGAACACTTTCATCGAATCTGGGTCTTACTTTAGAAGATAAAACTGCACAAGCACATGTCAAGCTTTCTGCTTTTATCATCTCGACTTATTCACTAATATAAAAGTTCTATCATGGGAAACTGATCCGAGAGTATGACCTCAAAATCGGGCAGCACGTCTAGCTGTGCTTTAAATTCTATTTTTTTTTTTAATCAGATTGCAAGTGGACAACTTTAAAGCACTTATAAAACATCCTACCCAGGTGTCTGGTTTCCTTATTGGTTTAGCGGTTGTCCACAATAAGATTTGATTTTGAGATTAATTCGGGTTAAGATGACTTATTTCTGGTCAAAGTTTGAGTGAAATGCAGTAATGTTCAAATATCATGTTCGCGTAAGTCGTGGAAGGTCAGATTTTTTAAATAAATTTTTTTTTTGCCGTACTTGTTGTTGAAGCTTTAAATAGATCAGTTTCTCTGATTGATTTATTATGTACAGCAGTAGATGCTAAGAATGCTAATCTGTAGAATGTATTTTCCCCCCTCAGAACATCCCCACACTTCCTGACTACTTTTACTATTTATTTTACCTGCAGCTGTGCATCAAAATGGCCTTTCTTTGGGTCACGCTCTCTTAGGCCTGTCTCCCAACGCACCCCCTGGGCCAAAAGAGGGAGATCTGGCAACTCAAGACGCTGGTCACGACTCGAGGAGGACACATGCAGAAAAGGGTGAGGCATTTTATATTACTTAAAATCAATTAAATTTAAAAATTAATTATTGGTCTGTTCTATAAATAAATGGCTAAAACTAAGAACTAAAAACATCTGATGGTAACAAAGTCATATGTACTGACATCAGGGGCTGTCCAGATTAAAAACTCTTGTTAAAAAGCTAAAAAGCTAAAAAACATTTTTATAACATATCTGCATATCTGTGCACTGCATTCTGGGTAACCAATTGCACTCAATTCTGCCCAAACCTTCTGCACTACAGAATACGACATGATATTATTAATAAGACATTCAGTTTTATTACACAGCTTGATTTCTTAGAAGAATCAGTTTGAAGAATGCAAAAGTTTGCACACCCTCAGGACCAAATGACAAAGAAATCATTCAGGTTTTTATGTGTTAGATTTTACAGATGTTAGGAAAATCCTAAAAAAAAGTTTCTTTTTAACTTTTTTTTGACTTATCTGTCTTATCTATTATTACTCTTCCAGATGGTGTGCGCTCTTCAAATCATGTCTCAAAACTAAAATCAGCGAAGCAAATCTGACTTACCTTCAAAAAAACTGTCTGTAGATTTTTATATTTCTGCTATGTTGCCAGATACATCGTAAGCTGTTCTTTTGTTTTATTAAAAAAAACAAAGGGGGTGTAAACTTTTGCATTCAATTATACATGATGCGCTTACCACTATAAAGTTGTTGAGAGTCATAATTGTGCGCTCGAGTCTCGCTTACTTATCTCTATTTTTCTCCTGATTATTCTCGAATTGTCTATAGCGCAGCACAGCAGCAGGGTAAAGCGAAGACCTGTGAACGATCCCCTGATGTGCTTTAATGTAAATTAAAATTCAGTGTGTTTTCTCTGCGCTCATGCATGGGGTCTCAGAACGCGTGTTCCGAGAACAAAGAAAATCAATGTGCTCGCTCACATTTCTATGAAAATAATCCATTAGGGTGGGAAAGAGAAGGCAGCGGGGCTAAATTAGTTAGCGATTTGCGAAGCGTGAATTAATGAACAAGCTCCCCCCCCCCTTCACCTCCTCCTCCTTTCTTCTCTTTTTTCCCCCAGCTCTCCTGGAGGTGTAATTTTCTGTAATAACCTCCCAGAACCCTTGTTTGGTTTCTGCATTTGAAGGCTTTCATTAGCTTAATGAGGACTTTTGCAAGGGCGAGTAGTCAGCACAAATTTCTCATCGCACCACGATACCTCCGGATCAGCTACGCTACTGCGTGTGTTAGCAGTGGCAGTGGGCCGGACGGACTTATGAGTTTATGACTTAAAGGAGCCTCCTAAGGTTTGCTTTGTGCGAGCTGAGAAAAGGCCGAGATTGCACACAAGGTGCTTGAACAGCAATATCATTTAGTGGAGGCGTCGCCGAAAGAGGAATGATAAAAACAGCCATGTCGGAATAAGGTGTAAACGATGAGGAGACGGGCCACAGTGCATTAGATTAATGAGAATCAACATCGCTCTATGTTTCTCTCTCTTTCTCTCTCTCTCTCTCTCTCTTTCCTTCTCATCCTTTCTCTCTTACTGACTGAGATGAACGCTCTGTGATAAACAGACACTTGTCAGGCATGACCGGCTGACGAGCTGAAGCAGGTAATTGAGAAGCTGTTTCATTTGTAACCAATATCCACGATCTGCTCACCGTACCTAGACCAACCTGCAAAAAGAGCCGAGGTGTAACGAGCTGTGGCGAATAACGACAGCAAATATTAGCAAGTAATTTGTTTTGATCACAAATCCTTTGCAGGTCTGCACCATAAATGTCTGCCCCAATGCAGCACCTGTATAATTGCACATTTATACACTCTTAAAGTTTGGTAAAGAAGCGGTATTGCTTTTTACTGGGAAAGACTTAAAACCTTCCCTTAGGGCGGATTTACACTGTGCAAATTTTTGATAGTCTTTTGTGATTGCTGTCTGTCAGACTGTACAAACATGATGTCATACTGTAGGATCTTAGTTATCATTATGTCAGACTGTACAACTGTAATGACACATCAAAAACAGCTGCACACAAGAAGACTCATACTGAGTTTTACATCAGTAATTTATGACACATACGGTAATCCCCCATATTTTGCTAAATGGTAGCTAGCTACCAACTAAAACAATCTGTAGTGGTAATTTTGCTCATGAAATACCTCACTGAATTTCATTTCTTGCTGTTCTCTCTACCGAAAAAGTTTTGATATTTTTCCCTGGTAGTTTGAAGTTTTCGCGCTAATGGCGTCATTAGGTTCGGTGCCCCTATTGGTTCTTGGTTAATGGTTGTTGTTGGAAAAGTCACAGCACATGAAGTCACAATGCATGTAAGTGTCGAAAATCTTCACTGCCATAATTTTGTCGGATGAAAAAAATGATTTTAATGACCATTAATTAGCTGCCTAGCGATCAAAGACAACAGATTTTAGCATAGGATTATAAGAATCTTTTAGGATTTAAAAAAATTCTTAGACAAACAATTCGTAGCTAAGATTTTACAGTTTTGGTAAAGACATGTAGGGGTCTGTTTAAAACCATTAATAGTTTAAATTGATAACCACTGTTTTCTTAAAGGGTGTAGGGTGTAAAAAGGGCATATTCATCCACTAAAGTTGACTCCCTTAGTCATCTGCAAGGTTATAAAATGTTAACTTTAGGATTGTGATGAGGCTGGCACTATCCTATATTTTAGCACATCTAAAAAATCTCTTTGCGCAAAACAATTTTGGGGGTTTTTTCTGCACATCAATATAATGGTTTTTGTTTAAAGATAGCCAACGCAGTTTCCATGGCTTCAGATTTTTGTCTACTGATTGCAGATACAAATTCACCTTTCGATAGTACTCAAGTAGCAGTGGAGAGAAAGTTTTGAGAAATTGAGTCTCAAATCTGCAAAGCTTTCAGTTCAGTCAAATTTCAATAAATTGAAGCAGTACCGCTCAATGTTTTGAGTATTCACCACCACCTAGTGTTTGGACGAATCCCCAAAAGGCTTGTTCAGCAGTTAGAGAGGTAAGTAAACAGTTTTGACCCCACTGGTTAAAGAGGGTGTTTGTTTTTGCCTACAAGGTCCCATGGGGTATTTTCTAAGCTAGCAAAGCATAATTTCTCAAAATTGCTATTGTTTTATAAAAGAAAAAAAAACTATTTACTATTCAACAGTTTTTGCTAAGCAGACAGGACCTCTTTGTCATTGCTTTTAAATTAATCTTTAGGGGGCAGAACTGAAAGTGTTAAGATCTGAAATCAAGGCATCCGACTTCTTGAAGACGGGTATCCTCAAAGATGTTATCCCTCATTCTCCACGGTCTGCTCACTCTCTGTCGGTCTTTCGCTCTAATGCTGAATACAGTGTATCTTAGCAGAAGAAAGTTCATTACCCTGAGGAATCTGAGCAGAGACAGAGAGAAAGCAAGAAAACGACCTTGGTTTGAAGCGGACTGGTTATGATCAAACAGCTTTCTAGTTTGTGCTGCCGGAAAGAAAAAAAAACACGCTTTGAAT
Source organism: Bagarius yarrelli (assembly GCA_005784505.1). Classification (NCBI taxonomy): domain Eukaryota; kingdom Metazoa; phylum Chordata; class Actinopteri; order Siluriformes; family Sisoridae; genus Bagarius; species Bagarius yarrelli. Next base: position 8,757,921 of record VCAZ01000004.1, on the reverse strand, counting down.
AGATCCATCAGATTTCATAGAGGGGCGGCCGGTGCTAACTCAGCACTGATTGTCCCTGTGAGGGCACCGTAGTTCAGCGGCACGGCGTGAGGTTTTCTCCCGCTGAGTGCTCCAGCGGCCCACATCGGCACTGCGCTAATCACATTCCTCCAGATGCCTGGCTTCTTTAGCCAGGAGAGCGGGAAGGGGGGAAGAGAGATGGATGAGGGAGCAAGAGATGGATTGTTTTTCATCTTTGAAACACCTTGGATGTGACAGCGAACTTCACTCTCCTGCCAAGATGGAGAGATCGGATAAAGATGCTTTGGTCAGCTAAGTGGGGGAGGGGGGCGTAAATCTAATCAGCCTTTATCACATAGCGGGCAGAAGGTGAGATTTTGAGCACCTGCACGTTTAAAATGGATCCAATATGGCATTATATGTACTTAAAATGCACTGCGGCCAAAGAGCTACACCGAGAATTTTTAACATGGTTTTTAAAGTGAAGGACATCCGAGAATAGACGGCGATAAAGTGGGTGTGCGGTGGAATGAAGAACGAGTAAGTGACTGATACTCGAGCTGATAAAGTCAGATATGGATGGACAAATGGACAGAGAAACTGACACAGCAATAGAAATAGACGGAGACAGCTAAATCCACTCTAAATGGTTGGGTGAGACGGGGGGAGCGGCAGAGAGAACCAGAGAGAGAAATTGAGACGTGCAGTTAAATCCGGTCCAGAGTTTCATTAACTGACTTCCATTAAATATTTCCTGTCACCCGCAGCCCACCCCTGTAAAAATAGCCTGTGCTCTTTATAATCACCACTCAAACAGTCCAACACAGAGGAGATAAGTGGAATATTTTCAAGCACGGAACGTTTCAATGCAATTAAAAGTGCTCACATACTGCACCATGCCTAATATCCCGTATGTCAAAACTGCTGCTTCGACAAAACTGTGTTGAAAGTGACTTATTCGACAAAAACTTAAATCTGACATGAAGCTGTGTTTAAAGAGGAGGATACGTAGTTGCATATGGAAGCAGTCCTGCGGCTGCAGCAGCAGCGTTGCGGATAATCCTGTCAGAAGGCTGAATTAATGAAAAACTCTTATTTCTAGATCTGTAGACTCACCAGCCATTTTATTAGGAACACCTGCGCTTCTAAGTACAGTGTTCAACGTTTCTGGTTTATCTTCTGCTGGTGTACCGGATTTTTAGGAGTAATATTTGGGTCACCATACAAGTTTGGCCATTTTACCTTAACATGGACTCATGGACATGTAGGTCTTTTTTCACCCCCTAAAATAATAGAGAGAAACACTAGGTCAGATGTGGGTGTAAATCCTGGCAGATGAGCATTTTGACAGTTTTTTTATACTTTGCCCTGCTGCCACATGATTAGCTGATCATGTTTTAATTGCAGGTACATGAGTGAGCAGGTGTTCCTAATGAATTTTACAATGCATTCCAATTTACTAATAGGTAACTTTATATCTATTTTATATCTATCAAATTCTACCTTTTCCTGGTGATAGACTGATAGAATATAGTCAATTTGTTCTTCTTTTGCTCACTGAGAGTTCTGTATGAAGATGTACAATGCAAAAGAGGCACTAAGAATGTGTTGCACTCCATCAGCGTAAATTCGCGTACAGCGCAAAGAAAAATCCGACTTTGTAAATCTAGCCGAAACGTTTACAAGTAACTTTACTCAAAACAACTTTGCTAACACAATCTCATCACTACAAAAGCTAGAATTAAAACACAAGCCATATGGTTGTACACTACCCTGTGCTTAGTCTCGTCGCTACTTTCGTATTTTATGATTAGCATAACACTGTAGCACAACATATTGCTAGGTCTGTTCTGTCCTAAACATACGGTAAACCTTCATTATTTATGCACATGGCTTGGGTGAGTCGCTGAGCCATATGGTCAGACAGGGTTATGGAAATAAAGCAGCTGTGTTTTTGAAAAGAAAGTCACCTCCCCCCTTTAACAACACTTTTTATTAGCTCACTCAGAGTCAGTTATTACAGCAACACGCATACATGACCCTTGATGAAGAGAGCCTGTGTGCCGTGCAGCATTTTGAAAAGTATGATGGAAGTTGGGTTTTTTTTTGTTTTTTGTTTTTTTTAACAGCAGTGTTGATAAATGTGCTGTTAAATATCTGGGTTGTAAAAGAAGCACTCAACAGCTTTGAAAGGAGGCAGCTACGCAACAGCAGGCATGTTATTAAGATCACTGTCATCCCATGACTTATCATCACGGTGCTTTGATAGATCCATTACACCATGTTTGCTCTTAAAGATATTTCGGTAATTATATAATTGGGTTAATAATGTTTAGGCATTATTAGGATTTGGCAAAACAGGAATCAGTCAGTGAACACACTGTGCACATGCACAGATACGACTCTCTAATAAATATCGGCATGCTGTATAATTAGTTACATTTGCTAAACATCAGAGAGAAGTACAATACTCTTTCCAAATTCCTTCTCGCTACAGACCCGTAATAACTGTTGCCCCTGGTTAACCTGCTTCATACCATAAGGCCTCATACATTAGTTGGCCCTTTGAAGTGACTGAAGTCGAGATCAAGGCTCCGGCCTGATCAAAAACAACTCACGTGCTCTGCAGTGTGTGTCTGCCACTTTAAGTGCAGGTCTCAGATCAGCGCTGCAGCAATTATCAAGCATCCACAACTTTACGACTGTTGCAGGCTGTCACAGCAGAAAGCAGAAGCTTTTTCAAGTTGCTATAAACTTTTTAAACAGGGTGAATAAATATCATAAATATATCAAATATATTGAATAAATAGATGGATTTTAAAGAGTTACTTTTACGATAAAGAAATGCTAACTAGTTTTACATATTTTTCAACTCAACCTTATTTTTAAATATGCAGTAATATATTCTGTCTATATGCGAATATACAGTATGTATTTGAAAGTGATGTATGAATATTATTGAATTTTAAATAGCTGAATTTCTGTAAAATGTCCATACATTTTTCTCAGCAACAGATTAAACGCTCAACTCTAGCAGACGCATTTCCAAAGCGATATATAAAAGTTCTTTGAGGCTCATCACTGAACAGAACTGAACTGGTACCTTAGATCACAAAACATCATGTAACAACCCACAAAAACTGTTAAAGAAACAACATTGATATAAAAGAACCATCGAAAAAACTTGATGCTAAACTCGTACAGCATTGTTTTAATTTGCATATTAAAATCTAATTAGGTTTTAATATTATGACATATTTATAAATAAACAGATGTACTGAGTAAACCTTCAGCATTAGCTATGTAGCCTAAAATTGTAGAAGCAGATTAGTCAGTGTACTCCTTGTTTCGAAACCAAGTTTTAAACCAAAACCTCCAAAGTACATAGTCCTTAACTCGTTTTTTTATTCATTAATTATCAGGTTTCCAATCTAAACTAATGCCTGCTAGAAGGAAATTAAGCTTTGTCTTGCACTCAGTTTACCCTCAAACTGCAATATTCTATTTCTGAATTGTTACTAAAACCTGAATATCCAGCAGCAGCAGGTGTACTGAAACTGTTCTAACAGAAATGCTATGGTCCGTGTCATAATAAAAGCAGATTTGAGATGGCTCTGCGCAGAATAGATGGAAATTTACAGTGCGGAGGCCAGAGGTGGAGGAAACATGCTGACTCTCAGCAAACGATCGAGCTGACATTTATTCAGGCCGAGTGACATGGGCCGCATTAGAAACACAAAGTAGCTTTGATGTGCTGTAACGACCTTGGAGTGTTATTAGACCTGTCTGGCACTCAGCCATAAAGACACACGGCTGAAATGCTCAGCTCTGCATATAAAAACCTGCTGTTTCAGAGGATATAGTGTTTGTATGTAAGTAACACTCTGCTTGTTTGTGGCTCTGGGTTTATCTTTGACCAACCTGCAATTTCTGGTTTGTGGTGTAACCCGAGTTCTGCATTACTGCATCAGTTTCATGGATTGGATTTAACATGGATTGCATAGTTGCATTGGATAAAAGGGTCTGTCAGAAAAATAAATCTTAGAATAAAATGTCCTAAACTGAGAAGCCCTATAATGCTAAATCATTCAAACAGCCATCAAGGAACCTATCACGTGTGCAGTTCATTTGGATATTCATCCTTTTCCTGTAGCATATGTCCTACACAGAGTCTATCTAGTAATCTCCGAACACAAGATAAAGAACAATTTAAATGCACAATTGCACACATGTATACATCATAAAAAATTTTGGGATGTCCTCTGATTTACAACGCACTTCTTTGAGACACTGATAGAGAAAATTGGTGGACCCAGACAAAACTTGCTAACCACACACTCCAAGCACATGTGGCAGAGGTGGGACAGAAATCCTCAACCAGGGAGGCGCGAGACAAATATGTTAACCACTAAGCTACTACACTCTACTTTTTGCTTAAAATAATGTAAATTTATGCTTAGCAAGATTATGATGAATAACATGAGTTGTGTTGGTTTATTACATGTCAACACATACTTATGAGAATGAATTCTAGATTATTTATATTGAAAAAAGTAGTAAATTCCCATTTATACAAGCAAGAAAATGGGGCTTTAGGACCTCATCTCAGGGGCCGAGCAATGGTAGCTGGGTGGTTTCTGATCAGCTGCCTTTCCAAACAAGGAGACCAAATAGTTCAAAAGAAGGGTTAATATTTAGTCTGGAAACATTTGTATAATAATGGAAACAGACTAGTGCCATAAGCAACCAGAAGACCATGAGCAGACTTAGGAGGACAGGAAGTTGTGGGATGGGGTCAATGAGTCTGCATTTCTGAGGATGTAAACACTGATTTTAAACTGGTCTTAGTTTGAGGCTCTTAGAACATTGGTTCTACTACAAGAAGTTACAACTTAGTTTAAAATGTAGTAAACTTGAAGTTCTTTCACAACAGTAAAGCTTTCTCAGCTACACTGAGGTAGGATTGCATGATATTGAAAAAACTGACATTGCAATATTTTAGTTTTTGCCATATATATATATATATTGCAATTTAAAAAAATTCACTGGATTATTTAAATAGCTCTATTTGAAAAGACTGTATTATTTTAAAATGTTAAGTGTGATTTTGTATATTTTTTATAATACACAAATAATATAATGAAAAATAATTAGTGCTTAATGTGTTTCTGGAGATTTAGGTACAGAAATTGAATAATCAAATGTAAAATCACACTGTATAGTTTTCTCCAAATGAATCAAGTACAATTAATGTTTGTTAAAGCTACACAAATTATTCTTTCTTGTGCCTGAATTCTTTGAACTTGCTTAAAGAGTTGACACAGTAACAGATCTTAAAACAATGTCCACAAATTACATGCGTTCTGAACTGTGGTGCAGTCAAATAAAATACTGACTGCACACTTTATTTTCTATACCCGCTTATTCCCTAATTCGGGGTCACAGGGATCTGCTGGAGTCTATCCCAGCCGTCTCTGAAAAGCAGGAGGGGTACACCCTGGACAGGTTGCCAATCCATCACAGGGCCACACACACTCACACTCATTCCTATGGGCAATTTAGAATCACCAATCAACCTAACATACATGTTTTTAGACTGTGGGAGGAAGCCGAAGTACTACTAAAATGTTATTGGCTCCTGTATTTTATGACATAATAACATGTTCAGCCTGTATTTCTAGGCACCCTTGAATTGAAGTCAGCCAGTAAAATGCGGACTTCCTTATGTCAATCAGTGTATTTAAAAGTGCTTATATCTGAAAAGCAAAGGGTTATGCAAATTACATAATTTGCAATCAATATGTTCCCAAATATATTGTAAAATATTAAAAAGTCCATATATATGTTTTAAAATATATTTGCATACAAATCTTTTCTACAAATACAATTTTTTTTACTCCTAAAAATACCTAAAAAGAAAGTTCCACAAGCTGGAATTAAACCCGGCACGCCAAGGTAATAGTGGTAGCCCAGGTAAGGTAATTGTTGGAGGGTCGGGGTTCGCTTCCCTGCAACACCAAGTTGCCTGAGCAAGACCCCCAATTGCTTAGTTGTATAATAGAGAGAAATGTAAGAAGTCACTCTGGATAAGGGCGTCTGCCAAATACTGTAAATGTAATAGACAAAAATTACAGCTATATTTTCAAGAGGTGCTTCACCACATATCTAAACACATCTAAACATGAATCAGTCACTCCTGCACAGTTAATGTATAAGGAAACAGAGTTCATTAATTATTACACGTCATGTTTGAGCTTCCGTAAAAACCCAAAAAGTTTATTCCCGCACATCAAACAAGCATAATTAAGCTTCTGTTTATGTTTGCTGATTAAAGTTTATGTTTAAATAAACTGAAGTCTAAACTGAATCTATTCAACATATAAAGTGATAGAGTTTGTAAGGTAAAAAAGGAATTTCCTATCCCTAAAGTACAATTAACAGATACAATTTATATTTAACATATATTTCGAAAAGAAAAAAACATATATATTGTTTAGGAATTTAATAAAAAACCTTGTCATGACATTAAGCTGGCAAATGATTCTACTATCACCACTGTCTGTCATGGACGTTTAAAGAAGCAGCAATATAACCTCAAATAAGGTTTATTAATCCAATCTTCTCATCTCGGCACAGTCAATGCTCACACTAATTCTTCATGTATGTCACTATTTAATCACTCCTCAACCCTTAGAAGTCTTTTATAGCGGTAAACGTTTATAATGGACATGTTTTATAATAAATGCATTCTTTGAATTCTTGTTACAGAGGACAACGTTCTGTGCACACCCACATCTCGCGAGACCTACGAGCGGGTTTCTCACACCATCCCAACGCTTCCTCCAGGCTTCCCCGCACCACTGCTCTTTCCAGAGGGTCTGTCTTCTATAGAAACTCTTCTCACCAACATCCAGGTAAGACCCATTCCAAGAACGCACCTGGTCCAGGGAGTGCTGAGAAGAGCATGTAAAATATCTTTTACTTTATTGTTAACAGTTTATATCTAATCAGCTTAAACATGATGAGTTCATGTTTTATTTATATTTTTTAGTATATTTCTGAAATTAGAATTTTAGAAATTTCTATTTATTGTTTAGTTTAAGGCAGCACATGGCTTAGTGGTTAGCACTGTTGCCCCACAGCAAGAAGGCCTGGTTTGATTCCTGGGCAGGAGTCTTTCTGTGTGGATGCATGTTCTCCCCGTGCTTGCGTGGGTTTACTCCGGGTACTCCGGTTTCCTCCCACAGTCTAAAAACATGTATGTTTGGTTGATTGTTGATTCTAAATTCAGAGACACTGATAGGCTCCAGCAGATCTCTGTGATCCAGAATTAGGGAATAAGTAGGTAAAAAGATGAATGAATGAATGAATAAATTAATGATAATTTGTAATTATGTGTATTAATTTTGTGTGTTCAGGGTCTGCTGAAAGTAGCTATAGATAACGCCCGGGCGCAGGAGAAGCAGGTGCAGCTGGAGAAGACGGAGCTGAAGATGGAGCTGTATCGGGAGAGGGAAATCCGTGAGACTCTTGAAAGGCAGCTGTGTGTGGAGCAGAAAAATCGAGGTCATTACTACACCCAAAATCTGATCTGGGATCAGGTTGAACTTCTCCTAACCTTTAAAAATATGCCACATTTTATACAAAACCCAATGATAATCAGTTATGATTTGGTGTAGAGTTAAAAATAAAATAAAATCCTTTTTTAATGAGAGAAGTTATCATTTAAACTTTATAACCACACTGGGACAAAAAAAATGATCTCAGGGGTTTTTTTACAGTCAGGAAAGAATTTTTTATGAAACCCAAATATGTTTCTATTTTATTCATTTCACAGTGACACAATTTTTATCAGAACTATGTTAGCGCTGCCTGTCATTTGCTGATATATAAATAGATATGCCAGAATTATCAAATTACATCATAGGCAAAAGAAAGAAAAACTAAAACAATTTACCAATACAGCTTTACATGTTTTCCGTATATTGCTCCTAAATATGTAAATATTTTAAACATCTTTGGTGTACCGTGAAATTTGCAATGAAATTGTCGAAACCAACAATTACAAAAGGTAAAACAAATAATAATTTGTAAATTGTAATTTGCCTAAAATTCCCAGTGCTATTAACGATAGCTAGCAGCTGATCCACCATCACTACACCTAAACTATGGACATAAAGTCATGTGAAGTATATAGCGATTAAAGAGCAGCCATGGACGTAGTGTTACAGAGAGCTCATTAGCTGAAGGTCAAACAGCAGCTCTGTGGGATTTGATCTTACAACCTTGTGATCACTGAGCTATCAATTTTGTTAAGGTGCTAAACTATATATACTTTTGTATCAACACTTTTTTTTTACATCCAGCAGTTCTAAGATCAGCTTAGTTGTTTTATGAAAAAAGGAAAAAAAAGATTTCGAATAAATGATTTAATAATAGCAAAATAAAATATGTTGTGTTACATGACCCAGAGACATAGTTTAAAATTATTCATGCAGTTGAAAGGAAAGAAACAAAACTAAAGCTAGAAAGATAACGACGCTGAAAATTAGCAAAAAAAACAAATGAAGGCTTTTAACTTCTGTCATTAGATAATCATACAAACAAATTTGAATGAATGGGGTAACACAATTAAGTCATCTATACCTAAAACAATACTTTAAACATACATCAACCCTCCCCCTCAAAAAAATCGGGCTATTAAGTTTTTTATTTAAATCACAGCAGCCGTTCGCGTCAGCAAACTTTGATTAAATTATAAGACATAAACGTCTGAAACATGGTGACAAGAAAACATGCAGCGTTAATTAATGTTGTTTAATTACAAGGCCCTTCGTTATTTGTTTAATATCACCCACGCCACGAGCTAGCCGACAGAAATAAACTGTAAGTTCAGCATTTTCCTTAGACACACAAGCGCACACACACCCACACCCCTAGGCAGAAATGTGCACACTTTACAAGCACAAAAACACAAAGCACTCATATTCTCGAGGAAGTTGTCTTTGTAATTACATGTACTCATATTTCGTTTAATTTATTTATATTAATGATTGATTGTCTATAAGCTGAAGCAATGTCGATTTAATATTGCTCCACACCAGATATGATAAACATAACGATTGTTGTACATAATACATCGCATTAGCACTAAGCGAGTTCTCAGTTGTCCAACTCTTATTGTATGAGTCATTGTAGAATAATTTGCTGTTTTATCTCTTTAACGGTGAATGAAAAAGGTGGAAATGTAAGGGCTGATTCCAGATCAGTTAATAAAGGGAATAAGGAAGCCTGGATGCCCAAGAGAACATTAGAGCTAATGCAAAGAAGCCCATTTTTGCTGACTCGAATATCTTAAGTCCATTATTACAAACAGAAGAAAATGAAGGAGGTCAGTTGAGAATTGAGCTCCGTTGAACATTTAATACGCGCATTGCGCTATATACGGAGTTGTTATCCAACTTCATCTGAGTAGCAATTATGTTCCGAGCGTTTACTCATTAAAATCATTTAGCTACAGTGTTACTTATTGCTGCTGTAGTATTTCCTGGTTTAATTAGCTGTGTGTGGATTGAACAGGATCAGGGATTTTCCTGCCATTGTGAACCGTAATGGTCCCTTTGCTCAGCGCTGGTGGGCGATTTTGATTATAGACATGCTGATATTCCAATATCAGACCTGCTAAAATAATTCAGATTTGTTACATACTGTACACTTCTGTTGGTGTCTTTATATCAATCCAATTTTTTTTCTATAGAATATATAAACTACACAAACATTACAGTGCACTCATGCTTTATACCATATTTTGTTGCTAAGTCAAGTCAAAAGTAGACCACAGACTGCACTGTACACAGTAAAGCCTAAGATTCCTGGATTTTTTTCTCAGTTGTAGCCCATCTGCCTTAAGGTTTAGCATGTTGCTTATTGTGAAATGCTTTTAACCGTTGTAAAAGCAGTTATTTTAGTTACTGTTGCCTTGCCGTCAGATTCAATCAGTCTGGCTGTTCTCCTTTTAACAAGGTGTTTTCTTTCCGCTGAGCTGCTGTTTACTGGGTGCTAGTTTTTTTTTTCGTACAATTCTAGGCAAAATTCAAACACAAAAGCAGATAAAAATCCAAGCAGATTAGCAGTTTCCAAAATACTTAAACCAGTCCAAAAACAACAATCCCACAATTTAATTCACTGAGTTTTTACCCTGTTCTGATAATTAAAGTGAACATTAACTGAATCTTCAAGAGACGTTAAATTGTGTTAAAAGCTTTTGCACATTTTTCTTCCATTTGTTTTCTCCCATTTTTACATTTGTTTCCTTTTTTTTTTAGCCCTGATCCAGAAACGACTCAAAAAAGAGAAAAAGACAAAGCGAAAGCTTCAGGAAGCTCTGGAGTACGAGTCCAAACGACGCGACCAGGCTGAGCAGACGCTGCAGCAAACTACGGCCGGCGAACATGCTCACACTCCAAATGGTAAGCGAACACAAACCACACGGAACACTAACCTGCTGGAGTGGCTTCTGGTTGTACCTCAGCCTACACACACACACAGACACACACTATGTTGAAAATGTATATTATTAGAGTGATGATATACTGCTGAGTTTTACAATTGTAGCACATAGAAAATATATCATGGGCTTTCTTCCTCTTGTATTGTGTGCTGCCAATCCATCATTCTGTATTGATTACATCTACAAGCGCTTTTTTGTTGTTGGTCCCTGCTTGTGTCACACTTCGAACACCCTGGGTTTCTTTTATATTTTATCAAATGGTTTTGTCAAAGTTCCTTATTTTTTGTCTCTATATGGAAAAAGATTGTTGATTATTTAAGGAACGATTCAGCCAGACATAAATGAACACCAAATGTCATATCGCAATATCACATTAACATCCACCCTGTAAAAAAATTTACCTTCCCTTGTTGGTTGCTCATGTATGATTGAATTAAAATTTTGGATCCCTAATCTGTTTTAATAGAGCATCTAGACAAAGAGGTGAGAGAGAGAAACATACTGAAGTGCTAAAGTGTCACTGGATCTTGTTCCTTAGGTAGAAATGAAATAAGGGCTTAAAAGCATTGAATCTAAAAAAAAGTGTCAAAATGCATTGTAGGTTGTTAGATGTCTTAACTAGCATTAAAGATCATGAAGTAATTACAACAATTTACTCGACTGCTAGAGCAGAGCCGGCACCAGACCATAACTATAACCGGGGGCACTGGGCTTTCAACAAGGGGGCACATAATCAGCAACGATAATTTGCAATAACAAGGCATAAAAAACAACCTCATTTTCCAAAAAGTGAACAAAAAACCAGAAACTAATCAATATATAAAGTGATAACATAAAAATAACCAGTCGCATTTAGGCTTACATAAATTTAATCCTTTCTCTGCATACAATCAAAGAAACAGGTTAATTTTTATTAAAAAAAACAATATCAACTGTGGTATAGTGGGTTACGGTGCCAACACCCACATTCGCAGTTGTGCCCCAGAAACCTGGGTTCAATTCTGGCTTGGGTGATTTCTGGTCCCACCCCTCTCTTTTTCCCCTGTTTTATCTTTCTTTGTCCTATCAATAATGGCAAATGCCCCAAAAATATGTTAAAAATCATAAAACATCAATTTTTCATTTATTTTAATTGTTTGTGGTATATACTGAATAAATCAAAAACTGCTTGGGGGGCGAATGCGGGCTAGAAAGAGGCTTTATTTATCATGGAGCTTTCCTTTCACATTGCTGTGGTTTTGATCTTTATGAATAAACCCGACTAACCATATATCATGATCATTGTTTCCTCAGAGCCTCCTGCTCCGGAAATGGAGAGCGACCTAAGCAGGGACAGAACAGACACAGACAGGACGATACCAGGTAACATCCCATCATTGTCTACATTCAGAACAGGAGAATTAGAGTCTTGTTTATTCTTGCTATAATTTCCCTTTTTTATAGTTTATAGAGGTCCAGTAGCCAACAAATCACATGTTGGGTGTCCGTGCACTCATCCTATCAGTGGCCCTGATCATAAGTCTAAGCAGTGTGACCAGAAATTGTGTCATGAAGCCTTTGTTCAAAGATTAAACATCTAAAGCATTGAAAAGGAAATTAAATTGAATGTCAGCGAAGCAAAAAAGAGAGACAGAGGGGGGGGGAGAGGCGGATGGGCAGTAATTAATGGCTCTCTTAATTGTCCTCGTGAAATATTTGCATGGGCATAATTTACATAATTTACATGTAGTAATTAATCATTCAAAGGGGTTCCTTTCTCTTTTTTTGTCTGCGCGTGGGCACTCAGTTTCGGCTGACATTTATTTTAATGCGCGTCTTCTCTCTCGACAAAACCTTTCATCTCGTTTTAAAATCTGTCCGTGTAAGAACACAACCTCACGAACCGAGGCTATTCATTGCTCATCGAGTTTCACATCAGTCAAGTCTGGCAAAAATTCAAATACATTTTGTGTTCATAAGACCTTTTTGTGTGTGTTTGTACATTTGTGTGTGTGTGTGTGTGTGCAGATGGACGGCTCTTTCTGAAGACTGCGGTCATGTTCTGAAGAAACGATGCGAGAGAACATGTAAATCAGAGCGGAGACAGAGGAAGCAGAAGTGCGAATAATCACAGAATATCGATTGTATCGGAGGACTAGAGACATTTCAAGGACCCCAAAGGGTCGGTGTCTACAAATTACTTGCGAGGAGACTGTCACGCGCATTGGAAATCAATGCTTTCATTGTGCCTCTCGGTGAAGTCGAGGCACCTTTTTTTCTTATCACAGAGGCTAAAAACACACCATGTGGACCTTCACAACGTTCTTTTCTAGGATATTTAAACCACTCACATTTTACTGACCATGCTTAAAAAAAAAAAAAAAAAAAAAAAAAAGATCTCAGAGCTTCTCTTTTGCAGCCCTGCCATTTTACCTATCTTTAAAGCACTATTTCCATCAGAGGAGAGAAGAGTTTAAGTTTTATTCATCATTTATTGAATATCTACATGGCATTTAATGTGTTTTCATGTAGTTGTCTTGTTAGTCCCAAAAAAAATTGTCCATGTTTCTTTTTATTGTTTATCTGTCATTATTATATGTTTGATGATTATATCAAATAGCAGGTATTCTCAAACGAAAAAAAAAATCATGAAACATGGAACCTGTACATAAAAGTGTAGAGATAATAATGTGCATTGTACGTTGTAGCGCTGTTAGGAACTCAATACAAACCTCTTTAATGAAATATCTTGCATCTAAGTTATTATTATTATTATTATTATTATGTCCATAATCCATCGTCATACCTGATTAGGAGAGCATGCTGGCATGTCATTACATTTGTCGTGTCTGTTTGATATATATATAATAAAAAATATTTTTTCACCTGGTACAAAGCAGGTCACACCTTAACAGACACGTTTTCATCTGCACATGCCTCGGGTTTCTTGTGACAGATTATTTTTTTGATGGTTATTATTATTAACTAATAGCCTTTGTCCAGGTTTTAAGCTTTTTTTTTTCAACTGTACCTGCGTGATTTAGCTGATTTAGCTTATAATTCTTTTTCTTCTTTTTTTTTTAATAGCAAACATTCCCGAAACATCGTGTGTTGTCCATGTTTAAACTGTATTATAAATCATTATTGCTGCAATTGCTTTGTAGAATTTTTTAAAAACGTTATCGTACAGATGAAAGTGACACAAATTTGGCTTCTTTTATTTCAGGGTGTAAAAGAGCAACAGCGCTCTGGCCACAAATCTTACAAAATGTAATTGAAGAGCAAACCTGGAAAAAAAAGTTTTTTGTCTTGTGTTTGTGTTGATTTACAGTTTGATTTAAAGCCAGACAAAGGTTATCTTAATGGGGCAGCACGTGGGGCAAGTGTTCTTCATCTCTGTCTGATTAATACAGAACTCTGAATGGAGCGGCACAATTAGAGAATTATATTTTATTAACCTATGTTACCGACTGCACATCATTATATATTTTACCTGTTCCATGTTAGTTTGAACAGGTTGGCTAGTAATATGTGCTACAGATTAATGTTTATTTCTAAAGTAGGTATGTAATTAGTAAGAACCTGCTTTTCCTAAAGCCATAATGACAGCTATCAATCTGTTACATTCATTCATTCATTTTTGATCCAGAGCTTGCTCTTAAAATAATGTATATATTTTAATTGGCTAATATATCGGTTTCCCCTACGTCTGTGCCATTAAGGAGATCCATGAGTTCATTCTGTATAAATTGTATTTCCAAACAAACATCTGAATTAACTTTTAAAAAAAATTCATAGTGCTGTTTTCTTCATGGAGACCTGGTGGCGTTGTTTCTTTCACAGTGGCCTCGATTTGATTCCTTCATCTATGGAGTTTAAATGTTTTCACTGTACTTACTATCGTTTTTTTCTGGTTTATTTTCCAGTTCGTAGTCATGCATTGTATCCTGATTTACATCCAAACATTGTCACATTGTCCAGACTATGCTTTGCGATGGGTTTCCACCCAGTCTGCTTCACCCGCCACCCCTGCCCCCGAGTGCTCTGGAATAGATTTCAGGTTCCCCATGATCAAGTACAGAAAACGAATGGTATAATTCTAATTCTAAGTCTATTACTTTTTTTTAAAGTATTCTTGTAGCTGCAATCGAGAGCAATTACCACTAGAGGCAGCAGACACACGTCCCGGTTTTCCCGGTTATCAATTAAGGTATCCCTCTCGCACAGTGCCATCATTGAGCATCACTACAGACGATGTGACAAATCAGACGTGTCTCGCTGTAGCATGCAATGCAGTTAGCAATATGTCCAGCCACAATGGAGCAGGAAGATAAGGTTAATGTAATCTAATCAGAAAGGGGATATTATGCATTAGCGTGTGTGTTAGGCGTAGCGTTCAGAGGCGTCTGGCGGCTGAGGTAACATTGGAGGACGTGTTATCTAAATGAGTGCAAAGAAGGGATGAGGACCAGGGTCCGTGGATGGATAATGAAAGGGCAAGAGAGGAGCGGGCAGCTTTTAGGCCTTTTTCTTTTAGCCATTACTAATTCATGCTGCTCTTTCTTGCTCTTAGTGATGAGAGAAAAAGAGAGCAAGAGTGTTTAGGGAAAGGGGGGAAAAAGGGTGTGGGGATAATGTGCTGTGAAATTGAGTCTCGTTTGCAAAGGGTTGGGCTGCTTTTGACTCCGACAGCTCCACACAGGAAATGCTGGGAAATTGACCGCTCTCCATCTAAGAGTGTATTGTTTACTTTGATCAACCTTTACTCTCTGGGCTAAAAAGGGAGGTTAAAAGAGGGCAGGATTTAGTGCTATTTCTTGGGCTAAAGTGTGAATTCCGAAAGAAACCTTTTAATGCAATTGTTTCCCCTATTTGCAGAATAAACATTTCAAGCCCCCCCAGCACCACCACCACCACACACATGCATACATAAAGACACTTTCAGAAGTTTTTGTTTAAAATATTGTCATTTAGTCATGGTAATTAATGCAATTTCGGTGACAACTTCATGGAAAAAACCTAAGAAGTCACTTTAAAAATAGAAGCATTAAAAGTGAAGCCTGTATTCTTTCACTTAGTTACATTATTCATTGTTTCTAACAGATTTTTTCAATAGCACAAGTATTCCATCATTTTCCTTTTGCCGTGTTATTTGAACGGACTTTGCTTTCTGTTAAACATGAATGCTACACAAGTAATGTGTTTGTATGAGCCATAAGCAACTCAGCCGAACTTTGAGGAGAGCATTACACCACACAACAACGTCTGCTAGAGTGAGAGCGAAACCTGTGCGCTGAACACTGCCGGCCGGTGCGGTGCAGCATAGCATATTATTTCAGCATATATTTCCGCCTATTTCCTATTTTCTATGGAAATTCTATAGAAATGACCCTTAGCATAACTCCAACCGCCCCCACAAAGCCAACCAACCCCAACCCCGAGTTTGGGCACAACTGTTTCATAGTACATACAGTACATAGATTTGCTGACTCTCAGAAAAAAACAAGTCTAAATTTCCTGTTTATTGAGTTTGTTGACCTTACTGCCAATTAACCCGAATGAAGCCTTGCCCAATCCCATGCCGTTTTTTTGCCAGAATGAATTTAACAAGCAATTAACGAGTTTTAATGTGTTGCTCTATATCAAATTCTCACTAAAATGCTTTACTACAGATTTATTATCTCAAACACTTGCATTGTGTAAAAAAGCTAATTCATTCTATTTTGCCGCTATAAACAACATTGCCTGTCTGTCAAAGGACGGTTTATCACTTTTTTAATAAAAAAGGTTTCCTTTGTCAAACAGGATTAGTGTAAGCTCACTTGAGAATCCAATGACTATAGAGGAGCCCTTAAAAACACATTGTGTACTTGAGGCAGATGTCAGATTTTTTAAGGGAAAAAAAATTTTTCAATAAAAGACACGTTGACCAATTTTAAGGTTTATAGCATTTAAGGACCACAACACGTCTTTGGGTTGCACAGTTTTATTATCAACATAGTGGCCTGAGATAACTTTCCAATGTGATTTATTTCTCTTACATTACAGCAACGTTTCATTCATCATTAACATCACGTCCATCATCTTTAACCAATTCTGTTTATGTTTACAGTTCATCACAAAACAAGAATACACCAGCTTACTTATTTCTTATAATTTAAAAAATACTTGTCATATTATCAATAAATCTGGCATCAGTGCAAATTCCTTCCCTGTGTCAGAAAACTGTCGGTCCAGCTTTACCAGCGAATGCTTTTTTATGAAGTTTGTGTCCACATTTTTTGACTATTCAGGCCCTGGTCTATTATAAAGATGCCCTAAGCCTAACCCTAGAGGGGGTACATTAATGTAAACCTGTGATTTGTCAGAGCTAACCAATCAGAATCGAGATTTTAGCAACGCTGCGCTAAAACATTTTTAAACACAGCAAAGCAACATTAACACTTTGTTTTAATGCCTAAATCACATAAAACACACATCCTGTCCACTCTCTCTCTTACACACTCTCTGGATTAGTATTAGGGTTTTAAGACGCCTATGCTGCAATTACAAAAAGTGCCAATACGGCTGCAACATAAATGCAATGAAAAAAATTGTTACTATCACTGATACCTCATCTGCTAAGTAAAATTCTACACACTTTCCATTCAGAGCCATTTGCTCCTGGTTCAGAGAGATGATGTTGGAAAAAGTTTTGTTACTAAACATTAATCATTGCACTTCTGTTTCCTGTTACAGAAGGAGGGAAAAGTCTAAAGGCTGAAAGTGTGAATGATTCTGTAATGGGTTCAGGGCTTTTAAGATTTATGCTTAAAACCAGATTCCAGGAACCTTTTTTATGATATCCTTAATGCCATTTGACTGATCTTCAAAAAGTGCAGTTTTGATAATGTGCATGTTTCTCTAAGCGGAAACTATGAAGAGGGAGTCAAGTTGCCGGTTTGAGGTGTCCATATTGCTTTGAAATGAAAAACTGGCATCCCATCTGCAACGAATCCTGAGGGACAACCAACAAACGAAAAAAAAAATTGAAATAAAATTTGTAAAAAATCTTACAATCACTGATGCCTCAATGAAAGCTTCCACTTTCTCCACAGAAGGAAGCCATTCAGATGGATTTTGCTGCTAGTCAGCAGTACAAGAAGCAGATGTTGGTGGACACCATTCAGACATCTTTGTCACATTCTCCCAACTTCCATTTAACTGCTCCCTAATGAGTATTTATTATTTCCCAACACTACTGTCACTGCTTTTTTTATTAGGGTGTGCACATGCACAGGTTTGTCTATGTGTGTGTACTGTACGTGTGCATGTGTGTGTTCTCGAGATGACATCTCCTGGCCGCCTCTTGACAGCTGGACTGGCTTGTTTTCGTTGTCATCTCCTGAGTATTCGCTGTCAGCTTTGTGCTTGGCCAGACTGCAAGGAGAGAGATTAATGGACAATAAGGACACGGTGAAGGAAAGAAAGGAGGAGGGAGAGAAAAGATCGATGGACAATATTGGTGTGACGGAGATAGAAATAGAAATGCAGAATAAATAAAAAAGGGGAGCAAAGGACGAGAAAAATAGACATGACGAATAGAAATAGAGATAAAAAATAACCAGTAAGAAAACAATTAATTTCCAAAAGGCACTGAAATGAACATGAACAGGAAACAGGAAAAACTGAGGAGGGAATAAAAGAAGAGAAAAGATTAAACTAAGTAAAAATGAAACAGAATGACGGGAAAAAATTTACTGTAACAGAAGACAGTAAAAAGTCCAGAATTGAACAAGGAAGCTGTGGGCAGAGACAGCTTGTAAAAAAACACAAAAATAAAGAAAAAGCGACAAGCAGGGAAACAGTGAAGCAGACACGGACAGAAAAGACCCTTGAGATTAAGACGAACAGAAAGAAAGACAAAAAGGGAAACAGTGACAGCGCGCGATAGGCAGAAAGAGAGAGAGAGAGAGAGAGAGAGAGAGAGAAAGAAAGAGAAAGTGAGAGAGGACAGGCGCAGGCCAACAACCATCTGCTCATTTCCTTCTAATGGACAAAGCAAACAGCAGGAGACACTGCTGACTACAAATCTGGCTTTTCTTCATTACTGAAAGCACACAGTAATTTGTCCCTGAGTTTAGTTTAGACACAGGCATGCCTATTCTTTCTCCGTTTCCTTTTCTCCCTGCCGCTAGTCTTTTTTCTTTCCTCCCTTTATCTATTTTCATTAATCACACCCAAGAGATAACCTGCCACTCTTGCTTTAAAAGGGGTTTTTATTTTAAGAAGACACACGGCCTCGGACATTAACACCGGCCTCTTTGTTAGCCGTGACATAACTAGCGTCTGTTAGCCAGATCAATTGAATTCAGTCATTTAACTTGAAAAAAATATACAGGACTACAAATAACAGACATGTTGTGATTTATAGTGACCTGTGCTGCCAAATATTTGGTGTGTGTTTTAATCACTTTCATGAACAGAACACTTTTATTTAAAGAAATTTTAATAAATAATCATTAATATCATTAATTAGATTACCAAAACACACAAGCCATAGTGCTGTCCTATTGATCAGCTCGCTAGCAGGCTGCTAGTGGCACAGGCTAGACATTAGCACTCATTATTAATCAGCATGGTAATTATTTATTCTTAACTAAGTGGAAACTGAAAGCTTTCTGACTTCCGAGTAGGACAAAGACAGCCTTTCAACTTGAGATTCCAACTCAGAAGAAAACCTTTTTATTTTAATTAAGCAAGAATGGAGTACTGTGAATCAGCGCTGCTGTGGCGTAGCATTGTAGCTAATCAATGCCCATATTTGGTATGACTGCATTATAGTGAAAATTATAATGCATTTATGAGGCAAATTTATATATTTTAGAAATGTATATTGCGCAAGCACATTCACCCTATTTAGACCGATTATTATTTAGTATAATTAGCTGAATACTTTGTTCCCATATATTGTTTTTAGATAGGTGTTATTTTTAGATAGCTATTTATAAATAAATATTCTTAAATAAGTTCTATTTGTTTGAGTGCTTTTACATTCATTTTAAAAAGTAATTATACATAGACTAACCAAAATTTAGACACGTGGGATCTACTCATTCTTATGGGCTATAGGATAAAATATACATCTATAATTTAAATTAACTGTTGGTTGTCTTGCTAAATAGTGTTAATTTTCTTTTAGAGACTTTTGTAGTAATTTGTGTTAATACTTTTGTAAAGAAAAGAAACATCATATCAGCTCTGTGGCGCTGTACTGGAGTTAAGACACTCGTTTTTAATTTAAATGTTTTAATTTTTATTTCTTCTCATTTTTTAAAGCCTTAACATTTTAAACATGTTTTATTCAAGCTACTTTTGTATTTTTGTGTGTCTGATTATTTTTGTGTTATTATGAGTAACTAACTTTCCCCATAAAATTGATTTTAACATTCATTATACGAGTATGTACGGTATTTTTATAGCACTTGTTCCTAAAGCGTATTTCATTTTCTAAGAATCTTTCAGATACAGTTCTAGCGCCATGTGTCTTATTTATATGACTAATAATTTACTAAGCAGGAAGCAGGAGAAGGAAAAGAAGAAGGCCGTCTGGTACAGTTCCTCATTACTACCTTGCCAGGCGGATGTTTGGATATGTTTTGTGTTTAATAGAAACAATATGGACGAGGTAAAAAAAATGGGGCCACTGTACCAACATATGGAGAACAAGCCCGCATTTTACTCTTTTACACAGATCTGGGATCAGTTTGCATACATCATAACCCTATAGCTGAAAAGCAATCCTGGTCTTAAACCTGGGTGAAAACACTCCATAGGGTCCCTTCCTGCTCCTTCAGGGCTTTGTCGTAAAAACTAATGGTGCCGCTGTGGCTTTCATCAGAGCATCTGTATTCGGTTTCCGATCATCTCATTAACTTACACAGACGTGAGTCACGTCCCGTCAGAAATAATCTGATCCCAGCGGCCTGTCATTGCAAACCGCTTTTATTGAGCTGATGATATGATTAAGAATATGATTACACAGCGGCAGCATATGGAATAGAATGGAAAGAGATAGAGCCGTAGAACAGAGATGATACGAGAGAAAAAAACAGACGAAAGTCAGTTGGAATGGACAGATGTAATGAAACAAACGGACAGGTGAGATAGAAGAAATAAACAGGTGAGATGGAAGAAATGGACAGGTGAGATAGACATTTGGAAGTGACTGGTGGATAAAGAGGAATGACAACATATAATAAACGGAAATGAAGAAATGGCATGGAGAGATTGTAAAAAAAAGTGTGATAGAGATAAAGAGTATTGGGATGGATACAGTGGGGAGAAGCAAAGCAAAGAGAGAAAGTGCGAGAGAGAGATAGAGAGAGAGAGAGAGAGAGAGAGAGAGAGAGAGAGTGAGGGAGATAAAAAAAAGGAGAAGAGCTTACATGAAAATAATAAAGACTCAGCATGGTGATAGTCTAAAGAGAGGGCAACTGGAGGGATGGGATGAAATAGAGAGGGGTGGTGCTAAGGTTAGGATAGATGAAGAGATTGGACGATGGCGGTGAAGAGATAAAATAGGGAAGAAATACTGTAAAAAATATGATTCAGGTGACTTTGGCAAAAAAAGAGATAAAGAGATATATAAAACTAAAACATTTAAAAGAGTATAAAGTTCAGACTAAAATTTGGTGTTCATGAAAAGAAGAGTAAAGGGATGGAGGGATAAAAAGGATAGATAGAGTGGATAGAGTTAAAATGGAAATAAAATATGGAGGAGGAAAAGGATGGAGAGATGGAAAGAACAGATAAGGAATGGAGAGATTGTGTGAAAACAATTCTGAACAGAGAAGGGATACAGACGAATAAAGCAATGAAATAGAAAGATAAAAAGGACAGAGATGGGAGAGAGACAAATGAATATATAAATAAGGACAGAGATGTGGGCAAAGAAATTGATAAAGAGATTTAATGGGCAGAGATGGAAGAAAGAGATGGATAAGGACAATGGGGATGAGAGATGGTAAAAAAAGGTATGGAAAGAGGAGGGACATATATAGATGACATAAAGAGATAGATAAGGACAGAAAAGTGACAGAGAGGTGGAATAAAGATATGAATAAGAACAGAGGAATGGAATAAAGACATGGGAAATCAGATGGAATGGGGACAGACAAAGAGATGAATATAAACAAAGATGTGACAGAGAGATCGAGTGGAAATACAGTGTTCACAATATACAAAGCTTTTCATTTTACTTTGTATTCAACTCAACTAAGACAGAGTGAAAGTGTTGATATGGCAGAGAATTTGACAGGGAGTCAACAAACGTGAAATTTCTCAGTGTGTCCTATTTTAAATTTAATATCCTTAGGTAGGCATTTGTTGTGGGTTTTTTTCCCAAGACCTCTTGGGCCTAAAGAAAAACTTACATCTAAACATCTAACATTTGACTGTTGCTCTTTTCCAAAGCAACTTACAATTATATCATTTTCTTTTATATCATTTTTAAGGGGTTAAGGGCCTTTGCTCAGGGGCCCAGCGGTGCCAGCTTGGTCAGTCTGGGAACTAAACCCATGATCTTTTGATCAGCAGTTCAACACATTAACCACTGATTTACCGCTTGTGAGTAAGGCATGGCTGTAAAAACATATTTTATCAGGGAGGTGCTGAGGGGTGAGGTTTGATGTTGCGGTGCGATTCCGCTGTAGGACATTTTTAACATATAAAATTTCCTAGATGTCAGCAGGGGGTGCTGCAGCACACTTAGTACCCTTAATTCTCTATAGAGAAAAGGGGCAAGTGTGGAAGTTTTTGTTTGTAGTAATTACACCTAGTTATAGAGTGTTAGTCGGATCTGGGTGGATCTCATACATATACCTTTACCTGTCCCTCACACACAAACACATAACTTTTTCTCACAGACATGCTCATATACACCTATTCTGTTTGATAATTCAGTTACACCTTTCATGCACACACACCTCAAAAAGTCTCTCCCACACTACACTAATCCTGTATTGTGTAAGTTAACCACAGCTTAACAGCAGTTATAGTGAAGCCTGCTTTGTGTTCACCACTTCCAGCTGGCTGCCTTCACGTGCCTCCATTAGTCACTGACTATTGTGTCCAATTAGCCGATTAGCTTCTGCAAACCCGCAACACGTCTCACATCCCCACCAGATGGCCATTACACAAACACACTCATTTATCTCAAAGCCAGTGGTGGGGAACAAACAAAACACCTATATTATTTCATTCGCTGTAGGCAGCTTGATGTTTGGCGCTTTGCCTTTTTTTCTTTTTTTCCTTTTTCTTTGAAGCAGCTGGTCGCTGTGGCTTTCAAAGTCAACTCCAAAAAGAGGCCATCTTGTTTTTATTGGCTATGTCCCAAACTTCATATTTCCTCACTAAATAGTATTTCAAAATAATACACAACATGTGGTAACTCATAGCAGCATATGACTGACTATTTCACACAGTAGTGTATGATTTAGACATTAAATCAAAACTCAGCTCAAAAGTTAAACAATGTAACATCATAAATACTGTGAAAATACTGGGAAAGGTCTAGTAAATTTTGCAGGACTACAATGGAAAAGTTATGAAAGTATATTTTTGGCACTATGATGAAAAAACCTTCTGTTCTGACTGCTAAAGGACACTCTGGTAATTGGATGAGGATTTTTACAATGATATAAATGTGATAAGGATTTAAAACCATACATTTTGGCAAAATGCCTGTAAGAGGCAATACTGCAATACAGGATATTACATAACTGTAAAAAAAACAAACAAAAAAAAAGCAAATCAGCTTTCCCTGTGGATAACATTCTATCAACGTTTTATAGTAATTAACAAAGTCAATGTTAATGACAAAAGCAAATGTTGCAAAGACAACAACTTTAAAACATGATGTTGTAAACCAAAAATGGAAGATTAAGATAAAAAGCTCAAAATTATTTTTATTAAACAAAAACAAAAATCAATATCTAGTCAAAAGGTAAAACACCACAGAAAATTTATTTTAGTGTAAAATTTAATTTTAATGCCATCATTTAAATAGAAAATACAAAATGAAAAATGAAAATACAAAAGGAAGTTCCTGTAAAAGACTGTTACGGTCATGGAACTGACACATTTAATTTTACATTTCTAGTATTTAGCGACCTACATTTCTCTTATTTTATTTTATTTTTTTACCAAGGGTTAATGGCCTTGCTTATGGGTCCACCAGTGGCAACTTGGTGCTGCTGGTAATTGAACTCATAATCTTCTGATCAGCAGTCCAACAACTTAACCTGGGCTACCACTTCCCCCAATAGGTGGTTATTAGGGTTTGGGGTTTTTTTTCGCTAGCACGTTTAATTTATTTTTTTGTTAGAATGTCTGTATGTTGCTCTGGATATGGTGGTGCAAATGTAAATGTGGTTCCAAAAATAACATCTGATATCAACCTATCTAATATCAATGAGGATGTTTCTTGGCAGTTGTTATATAAACTAAACCAATCTATGAGAATGTTCCAGAAAAGGTTTTTAAAAAGTATCGAAGAACCCAATTCTAAAGTTAAAGAAATGCACACAGGACTGTTAAGGTTTGCTTTTGCTGACACTGTGTGGTCAAACACAGGTAACATAACCCATTTCAATAACTGCGCATGCGTGAGATTTGATGCGTTCTACCCGTAATCATGGTGTGACCATTCAGACTTCGAGAAACGCGTTTTCGTAAATGAGATTTGTCCCTGGCTGGCCGCCATTCTGGATACCATTTCCCTGTCTACCTCCTGCACCCGATTTTCCCTTTAACTTTTATCAAGTTTCTAATCATAAAACCCAGTGCCTCTGTGTAGCCGTAGACTTGTCTGTCTTTTCATTATCTAGCGCAATGTTTACCTCTACCGGCTCCAGAGGGCTGTGTAAGTAAAGCTAAAATCTGCTTTATGTCGTGAACCGCTTTAGCGTGAAGGTAGACACAAGGGTGAGACATCGGCTGCGTCTGAAACCGCACACTGGCTTCCTGTTTAGTGTGTGTGTATATATAAAGCACGAGCGTGTGTTACTATAGTTACAGTGGGTTCTCTAAGTAACAGTCGGATCAGTGATATTTAAAGGGCGGTGTGTGATTGAGTACTCAGGCCCTCTGTGCTGTTATTTATTATGTACTTCAACTGTCTGTCGTCTATCTATCTGTCTGTCTGCCCCCCCTCTCTCTCTTTTACTCTCTGTCTCTCTTTATTTATAATCTAATCTCCTTACATCTATCTGTCTGTCATCTATCTATTTTGAATATGCTGTCTGTCTGTCTATCTGTCTTGTCCATCATCTCTCTTACTCTCACTTTCTAATTTAACAATTTATCTTGAATATCATTTCTATCTCTCTGCCTGTTTTGAATATCTATCTATCTATCTATCTATCTATCTATCTATCTATCTATCTATCTATCTATCTATCTTTCTGGCTGTCCCTCTTTCTCTCTCTCTCTCTCTCTCTCTCTGTCTAATTTTCCAATTAATTTCCAATTAATTAATGTCCTTTCTATCTGTTTTGAATATCCTGTCTGTCATTCTGTCTGCCTATCTGTCGGTCTATCCTCTCACTGTTTATTATTTCTTTTTGTCTGTATTAAATATCCTATCCTATCTGTCCATCAATCTATCTGGCTGTCTATCTTTTGCTCTCTCTCTGTCTTATTTTTCACAATTAATTTACCTTGAATGTCCTATTTATCTGTAGGTATGTCATGTGTCTATCTCTGTTGAATATCTTGTCTGTCTGTCTGTCTGTCAGTCTGTCAATAAGCCCCCCCTTTCTCTAATTTCATTAAATATTATTTTTATCTGTCTGTCTGTTTTAAATACCTGTCTTTTAATCTAACGTAAACCTCCAGACTGTTTAGTCGTTCTCTCTTTCTGTCAGTTCTCATTCTTCTTCATTTAGATCACTTCAGTTGTATGAAGGGTTAATTCTCCAAAAGCTTTGCCAGGCCACCATGTTACAGAAAAAGTTATGTAATTTAGCTTTTAGTCATGCCCATTATCCTGTCAGTGATTATCTCTGACACTTGAGTGTGTGTGTGTGTGTGTGTGTGTGTGTGTGTTTGTGTGTCCCTGACAGATAAAGCTCCAGTATCGAAGAGTCTGCTGCTGCTTCCGATAGCCATCACCGTTCTGCTGCTCGTGGCTCTGCCTCAGTACCAGAAGCTGTTCGTCTACAGCCTGCAGGCTATCACACACCACCGACAGGTCAGTGTGCAGCTACACAATGTTAGATGCACACTGTGAAGATGAAGCTAACCTACTGTGTGTGTTACTTGTTGACCATAGTTGTGGAGGCTGCTGTGCGGGAGGCTGATTTGTCTGGATGTAAAGGACGCATTCTGTAGCAGTCTGCTCATCTACAACTTTCGCATTTTCGAAAGGAGGTTCGGCAGTCGCAAATTTGCTGTGAGACTTTCAGCATGCAGTTTTATGCACAAAAATACCTACACTTAGATCACATATACTCCCACATGCACGTGTGTCAGAACTAAAGCGGGTTGTCCTCAAATGTAGATGCCTAAATGTAGACTCAGCGAATAATGAGTTATCCAAGCTAGGACGCTCCTTGCACCCTTGTGTCTTGAAAACCTTCGCTAATTGATTCAACTTCAGACCCGCTGCACCCTGATACGGCTAAAACGTTTGCTTCATTATTTAGTGTCTAACGCTCCCAAGTGCTGATTGAAGATTGCAGGTTAACTTTATTTCTATTCTCCCTAGGTAATTTCTGTCCCTCAACCCCCGCTTCTCTTTCCTATTTATACTTTACTCTGTTAGCTTACTCGTCGCTATAGTTGTGCTTGTAACTTCGTTTATTTTTGTTGATTGAATCATAATTCCCCTCCAAACGCACTGGCCTATAATATTACATTATGACGTATCACTATCTTTATTCATTAAACAATATCTCCTTAAAAACCGATCGCGCTTTAAATTTCCATTTTACGATGCATATTGTTCCTTTTTAAATTATAACTAACTTCCCAACACGTGAAATACCTTCGGTAGAATCTATTTGTTGTGTGAATTTTGTTTTCAGTAAAGTGTCCACAAACTTTCTTTTTTGTATTCGAGAGATCATGTGACCAAAAAGTGTTACAAAATGGTCAAAAGCTTTAGGACATGTTTAATTGGCATATTAATAATAATCTGAGTTTCCAGAATTTAACAATAAATCAATTAAAAATAAAATCTTAAAGACTATTCTTTGACCTCTTTTACCTCTTTTCTTTTTGTGACTCATGTGCCCTCTTGTGTTCTCTTGTTGTTGTTAGTCATTCCTGTTTGGAACCTGGGTTCTGTCTGCATTTCTCGACCTCCTTTTAGCCAAGGCTTTTCACTTCCTGTTTGAGCTGCAGGTGGATGTGCTGCCAGCCGGGCTGTAAGTCAACAAGCTTTTAAATACACACTGACTTTATATCAGATTCATATATATATATATATATATATATAATATATATATATATATATATATATATATATATATATATATATATATATATATATATATATGAAGTGCAATTTGCTACTTAGACACATTTTTACTTCACACTAGTATTTCAATATTCTGAAGCTCTTGGTGTCTTTTCTTCAGACGCCAAACTCTAGAAGTTATCCTATTTATTCCAATTCAGACAGGATTAGTCTTTTATTTTAGTATATATATATCTCTGTTTTAATGTGTTGGCAAAGTTTTTATCATGTCCTGTACTGAAAGAGTTTTGGTGTGTTTTTTTTGTCAGAAATGAAGACACTCAAATTATTACTAACCTTAAAACAAGTGCTGACCTTTTTACAAATGACGTGAAGTGAAGTTACAAAGACAGTTTTGATGCTTAAAAGCATAAAAATACAATTTTAAGTTTAGTGTTCTGTGAGTGGCTCAGGGTTCCACCATTCATTTACATTTACACCATTTGACAGACGCCCTTATCCAGAGCGACTTACATTTATCTCATTTATACAACTGAGCAACTGGGGGTTTAGGGCCTTGCTCACGGTCACAGCAGTGGTGGCTTTGTTGAGCTTCCACCATTCCAAAATAAATTCTGCTATCTTTTTTTCTTTAAGCAAATCCTTTTTTATGTTCATAAGTTCTCTGTCAGTAGGTCAGAACACAAATTTGGACTGTAGTAAAATAAGACAAACATTTTTAGTATGTTTTTATTTAAAAAAAAAAAAATAGTTTAAGTTTTCCTTAAAGATGTAAAATCAACGCATGAGAAAATGTTTTGATGTGGAAAAAAAAGAGTTTTCATGTAAACTCCAGAAATAGTCCCAGAAACAACATCCTTTCCAAAGGCTGTCAAGAGTTGTGTGCCAGGTCTATCGTGTGGGTTTTTTTATCATGAGCTCCAGAGATGTCAGGTAAACTGGGTGCTGCATTAGTGAGTGATGGGGTGACCTGACGTTTCAGCAAGTTTACCACTTTCTTCTTGTAACCGCTGCACGCAAAGAAGTAAACAAATGGGTCTAGGCATGCATTAAAGTTCATGAGGCACACCGTGATGTGCAGCGAGATCTGGAATGAATGCAGCTCCTTGCAGTCCGGCTTGTACACAAGCTTCCGGATCATGTACTGCAGCAGGTCCACGTGGTACGGGCTGAAACACGCAACAAAAACCAAAACCACGCCTGCAATTACTGTCCGCGCCTTATGCGTCCTTCCAGATTGCTCGGTCAGTCGGTTGGACTTATCAGCCAGATACAGTTTGCGTGACAGTGCCGAGTAACACAGGAGGATTGTCCCTAGCGGAATCCCATAGCCTAAAACAACAGCACCAATCAAAATGTAGGGCAAGCCACCATGGTCAGTGAGTTCAAAATTAGGGTACTCCATGCAAGTTATTTTGCCATTCTGCTCTTTATAAGTCATGCGCATGGACAGTAACGGCAGCATCTGCACCAACACGAGCAACCACATAAACAAACAAATGAGCTTCACATTACGTATTTTCCGAAGACACATCAATTTTGGGCATAACGCTACGGCCACAAAGCGATCCACTGCGAGGGAGGTCATAAAACCAACACCTGCATAACAATTGGCATAAAAGAGCAGAGCTGTGACCTTGCATAGTCCCTCCCCCATGGGCCAGTGGAAGCCCAAGGCGTAGTAGACAGCCCGCAACGGCAGCACCAGACAGAAAAGCAAGTCTGACATTGCCAGGTTGGCTGTATAAAGCATGCTGGGGTTGAGCTTAGTCAGATTGGTGTAGATGATGTGCAGTGCTAGTGTGTTGCCCAGAATCCCCAGTGGACAAATGATTGAGTAGGCCAGTGGCATGATAATACGTGCCACCTGATCGTGGGAGTACAAATTGGTGCAGTTAATGTAAGCTTGTTCAGACATCTATACAGACTGATAAATCCAGAAACTGAAAGCAGAAGTAAAATTTTGCATTGTAAGTGTTATTTTGGAAGAACAACAAAGTCAACAAATTTACTTTGATTTGTTTCCATAAAAAACACCTAAAATTATTAAAAAGTAGAAAAAAGCTAAAAAAATTAGAAGTGATGCATTGAACTTCTGTTATCTGTGATGCAAAACCTTTTTTCAGGATTTCCAGGAAGTTAACCTAAGTGGGGATTCTCTTCAGAGGTGTTACATGTAAAGGATAAACTTTTAAAACCTTCTTTTAAGTGTAGGATCAGTTTTGTTTTTACTCTTATGCATTTACATCAAGTTTTAGAATGTGATTTTCTGACTGCAATTACTGATAGGCTATTTAAAAATGTGCTACATTACAGAAAAAAAAGCTTTGCAAGTAGTTAAAAGAAGTAAAGTCGGCACTTCAGATGAGATAACCCACTTTCAGTGACATCTTTTTCAAGGGATTCCTTTGGGTTATAGACATTGCCTGACATTTATGCGTTGACATAACCACAACGCCTAAAAGTTTCGTTTTTGGGGTTTTTTTTAGTTCTGTTTCTATTTCTATAAATCAAATTAGCCAAAAAAGTTTCAGATTTTTTTCTTCAATTCGTAGTGACATATAATATTAAATATGAGAAGTCATTATGATGATACATATTTACTATTAGTGCTACAATTAAAATGTGCATTTTTTAAAATCTGTTAGCCTTAAAGTCAATGCTAAATATGACATACTTACCGAAGTTGAAAATCGGTTTATTCCTCTGATCAGGCAGCTCAGGGTTTCTTAAACATCTCAAGCTAAGACACCTCTCACTTTCTCTCACTCTGAGTATGTAAATGTATCTGTATAGTTTTTCCCCTCCCTTATGACATAATTTCAAGCCCCAATTTTCTCAGATGTTTTAACAAGATTTTAAATTTATGCAGAGAGCCAAGGTAGATTAAAACGGTAAAGATCACCACAATACTTCCTATTCTCTTTTTTGCAATTTATCCCCTTCTGTTTCACCTCCTGTCACGAGAAAAGTATTTGGTGTTTATTTTGCATTAGTGAAACTCAATAACCAGAGAATTGACGTTAGTATAGAATTTAATTTAGAAGGCTGGTTTAATATTTTTGAAACTATGTTAATCAGGGTTCTAGATTTTTCCTAGGATATGATGTACCAAATCTTGTAGGACAACCTGTAACCTGTTACACTTTCCATCACAGGAGAGTTTCGACTTCTTGATAACACTGTGAAAGCAAACCCATTAATCAAAGCTGCTTTAGAAATTGTAATCATTTAAGCATGTACCCTTTTCTGAAGAATATATAGAGTATTAAGGATTTATGTTCATTCAGCTATTTGAGATCAAGCCGGAAAGTGTAATGTTTAGGTATACAAAAACATTTGACCTTTATATTGTGTAAATGTATAAAAAAAAATTAGTGGCTTTAAATTAAAAAACGTTCTATTCAGTTCTCTATTTATCAGTGGTGGGCGGTGCATTTGGTAGCTGGGCCTTCAGTGGGGACTTACTAGACTGATAGACTTCTTAATACCACCGCAATTGTAGAAGCTATCAATAATATACAAGAACGCTTTATCACACAGAGGTAGAGAGACATTTTATGGCAACCATTTTTATTAAAGCAAGAAACCCAGTTAAGACTCCAAACCAGTACACTACAACGGCACATGTGCCACATACATCATCTGGAGCAGTTTATAATTATTATTTATCTCAATATTAATATAACATCAAAAAATATATAATGATTTTAAAGTCTGTAAGCAAAAAAAAAAAACAAGATTAACTGTACAGACATGTTTTGCTTGTCTGTGCTAGGCTGTAAGAATTTACTCTGATCAACCAATCCGAGGAAAAAAGGCTGATGTCATCGTGCCCCAGCTAGCGGGCTTCGGGAGGTCGGTTTAAAAATCTAATTGGGTAAAGAAACAGTCTTTAATAATCCTAATTAGCAATCTTCCACTACTAATATAGTTTAAGTTACCTGGGCAGCACTACTGATTCTGAAGGCAGATTAGATTACCATGGTAGCACACTAAAATCTGAAATCTGAACACTAATTTAGTTTGTAAATGTAGGTCAGCAGAGAAGGTCTTGACTGCATGCCACTGCTATTCATGTATATTGTTTGTGAGTAGTTTTTAATTTCTTTGTTTAATTTGTTAACATCAACTTATTTTACATGGTTTTGTAGGATAAAATGATTCTTATTTTTTGGCTTCTTTTCATTAGATTCGTTTTTTCCCCCTGATTTTACATTTCTGTATTTTCCACTATGTGTGTTATTGATTTATGTTGCTAGTGAGTTTAATTCTTCCTAAGGCAGAATTTAAACCAGGTTTACATATCGCTTGTTTGCAAAAGCAGATTTTGTTGACCAGCCATCTTTTCTCTTCAAAATTCTTATGTGACTCATTTTACCTATTTCACAAATAAGAAAAAGGTACATTAATACTATATGCTTTATCTTTGTCCTTTTAACACAATCCCCTCTATCAGTGCTGTTTAAGAGAAAACCAGGACAGCTTTAATGTTTGGGGTTTTTTTATGCGGGGTTTGTGTTGGTGCAATTCAACTCAACATCAGAGTTAATAGCAATCATATAGGGCTAAAGAAGAGGAAAAAAATGAGCACAAGTGTGCTTGTGTAATTCTAAGAAAAGGGCAGTAAGGTAAACAAATGACTGAGTGATGGAACAGTGTTTATTCACAAATACACCACAAACCCAAACACGTTTGCATATCCTCTTAAAATAAAACTGAGCTAAAGTAAAATAAAATAGTCTTTATTATATTTTTATATCTATCTTTTTGTCTAAAATGTACTGTATATCATAATATTAAAACAGGGATTACACTATTCCGTCATGGTGTGTAGCAAACATTGCTAGAACCCTGGGTAACACTGTAACTGCTGCACTGTTGGGACAAATAGCTAATGTTGTTACTTGTGGCTATAGTCAGCTTTAGCAGCTGAGAATAAAGAAACAAGCTAGCTAACATGAGCCCCTTGATTATTATATGTAAAAATAATATTATATAGTTTTAGTAGAAAGAAGACCTAGCTAACATAAGACTATTTGTTAGGTTGTGTAAAATGAGGTAACATTTGGTAATGCTAACACTGTGTAAACAAGCAGCTAAAGCATTGGGAAAACTACCATCTTAAGCCATTAGCAAGCTATTTAACTTCACACTAAATATAACATACGCTAAATACTGCTCTGTCTTACATTATGTAAACACGGCTAACAGAAAAATTATGCTAATCATGAGTCTGTGTAAACAAATAACTTAAGTCTTTACCTAGCATCAAACTAAATATTTGGGGCAGTGGTGGCTCAAACGGTTAAGGTGCTGAGTTGTTAATCTGAAGACCAGAAATACCTGGGTTCGAGCCCCACCTCTGGCAAGTCAACCACTGTTGGGTAAGCAAGACCCTCAACCCCTCCTGCTCCAGGGGCGCTGCATCATAGCTGACCCTGCGCTCTGACCCCCACTTACTAAGATGGGATATGCGAAAAATGCATTTCATTGGCTCTGTACACGTACCTTGCACAATGACAATGAATTGAATATACTTATACTTATACTTAAAGTCTCTCTCCCTGTCTCTTTTATTTTTCTCTTTCTCACTATCTTTCTCTGTCTCTTTCTTTCTCCCTATATCTTTCTTTGTCTTTCTGTCTTTGTATCTTTCTTTCTCTCTTTCTTCCTCTCTCTCTCTCTCCTTCGTGTTCTAGGCTTGGTCCAGTCTTTGCTCTTTTTGTGCCTTTCTTCTGCTCTATCCCTCGAGTTCAGGTCACTCAGTTGCTGCGCTACATCTCAATCAGCAACAAGTCTCTTGTGTACATCGTGGGTCTGCAGGTGAGTTGTATGATCAATACTGAAAGTCCACACTTTGGGATCTTGCTCTGCACTTTACTATTGCTGCCTACACACACCAAATAACTTTTTATTCATTTCATAATACCTCTTATCAAAAACGCTTATACAAAAAATGTATAACAGGGTTATTTTGTTATCATCAGTATGAACAGGAACTTCCACACATATGCTGGTCCTACATTCCAAAATGTGTATTAATAACAAGTAGTTTTAAATCATTTTTATTTTATTGTGTTTCTTTTCTCTACCAGTTGCTGACTTCCAGCACTTACATGTGGTTTGTGGCTCTTAGTGGATTGGTGAGTAAAATCCTAATTTAATAGCGTTTAAAAAAATTTTTAAATAAAAAATACTAAAACCACACAAGATTTGTTATCTGCAGCATCTTTTACCCTAACTTGTCTTGCACTTTCGTACCATTACAGATCAAAATGATAGTTTGTGGTTAAACATTTTACTAGAATAAACTTTTTTCTATAGCAGAAGTCAGAAAAAAATATTTACATTTTATGTTTTTTCCAAATGTTAATAGTGACAAAATCAAGCTCATAAGTTCAAATAACTCTTTATAACACTATCCAAATGTATGTTCGCGTGTTAGGTGTGTTACGCTACAGTGATGTGTTTGTGTGTTCAGGTGTCAGGCGTGTTGTATTACAGTAACATGTTTGTGTGTTTAGGTGTCAGGCGTGTTGTATTACAGTAACGTGTTTGTGTGTTCAGGTATCAGGCGTGTTATATTACAGTAACGTGTTTGTGTGTTTCAGCTATCAGACGTGTTGTATTACAGTAATGTGTTTGTGTGTTTAGGTATCAAGCGTGTTGTATTACAGTAATGTGTTTTGTGTGTTTAGGTATCAGGCGTGTTGTATTACAGTAACGTGTTTGTGTGTTCAGGTATCAGGCGTGTTGTATTACAGTAACGTGTTTGTGTGTTTAGGTATCAGGCGTGTTGTATTACAGTAACGTGTTTGTGTGTTCAGGTATCAGGCGTGTTGTATTACAGTAACGTGTTTGTGTGTTCAGGTATCAGGCGTGTGTACGTATTACATTAATGTGTTTGTATGTTCAGGGTATCAGGACGTGTTGTATTACAGTAATGTGTTTGTGTGTTCAGGTATCAGCGTGTTGTATTACAGTAATGTGTGTTTGTATGTTCAGGTATCAGGCGTGTTGTATGTTATTACAGTAACATGTTTTGTGTGTTCAGGTTGTTTCAGGCGTGGTGTGTGTTGTTGTACGTGTTGTGTGTTTACAGGCGTGTTGTATTACAGTAACGTGTTTGTGTGTTCAGGTATCAGGCGTGTTGTATTACAGTAAACGTGTTTGTATGTTCAGGTATCAGGCGTGTTGTATTACAGTAACTGTGTTTTTGTGTGTTCAGGTATCAGGCGTGTTTGTATTACAGTAACGTGTTTGTATGTTCAGGTATCAGCGTGGTGGTATTACGTAACGGTTTTGTGTGTCAGGTTCAGGTATAACAGGGCGTGTTGTATTACAGTAACGTGTTTGTATTTCAGGTATCAGGCGTGTTGTATTACAGTAAATGTTTTTGTATGGTTCAGTAACGTGTGTATTAGTAACTGTTTGTGGTTCAGGTAGCAGGCGTGTTGTTACAGTAACTGTTTGTAGTGTCAGGTATCAGGCGTGTTGTATTACAGTAACGTGTTTGTGTGTTCAGGTATCAGGCGTGTTGTATTACAGTGATGTGTTTGTATGTTTAGGTATCAGGCGTGTTGTATTACAGTAACGTGTTTGTGTGTTTAGGTATCAGTCGTTTGTGTGTCAGTAACAGTCTTGTTGTAATACGTATTTGTGTGTCAGGTTCACACGTTTGTATTACAGTAACGTGTTTGTGTGTTCAGGTATCAGGCGTGTTGTATTACAGTAACGTGTTTGTGTGTCAGGTTATCAGGAGTGTGTATTCAGTAACGTGTTTGTGTGTTCAGGTATCAGGCGTGTTGTATTACAGTAACGTGTTTGTGTGTTCAGGTATCAGGCGTGTTGTATTACAGTAACGTGTTGGCACTCCAGCGGTGCCTGTATGTTCCTCTGTGGTTGGCACGCTGCAGCTCTCAGATCTTGGAGCCTGTGTTCTCAGGCACAGAACCTCGTTCTGAGGCTCCGGTAGGAATGGGAGCCACATTGGACATCCAGCGCCAGCAGCGCATGGACATGCTAGACCAACAGCTGCTGCTTTCACAGCTGGCCCAGCTCAGGAGAAACGCCCAACAGCCACCACCACAGGTACCACCTTCAATCCTCGATATTAAAAGTGTTCTAAGGGTGAATTCGTTAAACCTGATTAAATACCTTTGTGCAAGAAGTCTTTAATGATTACAAGACGAGACAGCATTGCTTGTTTTTAACTTTTTGCTTCCTTTCACACCAAAAAAAAGCGTGTAACTTCCTGTGCAAATGTGCACACTTGTGTAAAATGTTTTCTTCAGTTTGCTAGGTGCCTCACTTTTATGATATAGTTGTTCATGTTTTCAGCTGTCCAGGTTCATCGAGTTAGTACACATGATGGACAACTTTGATGTATGGTTGATGCTGTGATTACATGCCACAGTCTGCTAATTAGTTTGTTTTTGTGTTTTTTTCTAAAATAAACCAGTAACAAATCACCCCCACCTGAAGTTGGCTTAAAATTGTTATTGAGTTTTACAGGTAACAGATAAGTGACGTTTGGACTCCACATCTGGATTATCTGGAACTTTCTCTTTATTATATTACAAGGAATATTGTAATTAGATTGTAATTCATGGGACATTCTTTAACCTTTTTTGGATTATATATTATATATTGGATTTAATATATATACAGTGGTGCCCTGACTTAATCAACTTAAATTACTCCTATATCAAATCAATTTTCCCCATTGAAATGCATTAAAATGCCATTTATCTGTTCCGGGTCTCCATAAAATACAAAAAAATATATATTTTTTTAAATAAGAAAAATAAACTTATGAATAACAAATATTGTTGCATAAAAAATCAATACAATAGAATGTACTGCAATTAAGTGGTTTTATTGAGTATAATTTACAGCATTCATTTTAGAGATCAAAATTTTTTGATCAAATCGCTAAGCATTTGCTAACGCGCATGTCTGACTAGCTATCAAGTGAGACACGGAAAGTTGGGCGGATGTTACGGCGTTCACTATGCCAACTAGAGGTTGGGTGTCTGAAGCTGGCTCGTAACCCGAATTTTAACTTGCAACTCAAAGCAAAAATCGTCCGAAAAACGGCTCATATTCCGAAAAAACGTATTAGTTGGGACACTCGTGAGTCAAGGTACTACTGTATTGTGTATTGTAAGGTTTTATATACAAATCTAAATTTGATATTTTTTTATAACAGATATATCCATTTTCTATGTGATAGCATGTTAAATAATGCGGTATATTATATGCAATGTGATGCTTAAATTTTTACATTATTATTTATTTATTTTAAGTATTTATTTGCTCATTTATTTCATTTTATTGCAAACCATTTTAATATATTGTGCATATGTATATAAACAGTATATCAAACTTAAATAACCAGGAACTTATGAGCTACTCAAGTGTAATCAGTGCTTGAAACACAAAAAAAGCTCTAAAAATTCTAGATTTTAATAAAATGTCATCTCATTAAAGTTGTTTTACACGTTGTTGTAAATGTTTTGGTTTGTTGGGTTTTTTTTGGTGAATGGCTTCAACAGCAAGACGGACTCTTCAACCGATTCTTTCCAAATTTACGACAAAGAGGTCGAAATGTCAATCGCACGCAACCGCAATTAGTGGACACACCGGTGGCTGAGGAACAGGTTCGAAAACAAACACACACACACACACACACACACACACAAGTCACAAGTACGATAAACAGGTTAAAATATCTTTAACAATCAATATGTAGATGTGATACAGAGGGATTCTGCTTTTATTTACAAATTGCGAAATGCCCACAGAAATTATACACAGCTGGTACAAAACATTTTGTAGAGTCAGTAAGGTGTAAACTTTAACTTTAAGTAACAGTATTTAATTTAATGATTGAAATTTCAGGCATATATAGTTTACAGTAGGTTCAGCCGATTATCAGCCTGACTAATTATCCGTGCCAATATTAAGTATTTTTATGTTTAGAGGTTTTGTCTATTTTTAAAACAGTTTGCCAATAAAATAATTTAAATTTTGTCACTGGTTAATTGGCTCTAATGAGCATCCATCAATCTCTAGTGTGCTGCTGGATTAGGACTACTAATTGTTAGCCATTAAATTAGCTAAAAGAAAGTGTCTCTTCTTTTTTTCCATCATTTGTTTATTAATGTTTATTTCATTTTATTGTGAACAGTTCTAAGAGATAAAGAACAATTAAAGAGGTTTTTTTCAGAGCCCCTGTTATTTTTCATTTTGACATTCATTTCCGTGATCTAAGCACATACTTGTACTCTGGCAGTCCCCCAACTATGCTACTGTACTTTTTCTGATAAGTTCAGTTTCTTAGTCATTCAGTTTCTCTCACTTATCGACTTATAGCTGCCAGTCAACAACATGTTCTCAGAAACTAAGATATTAAACATGATTAGTGTCTTTGGGAGGTAAGTACCAGTGTAAGAAACTCCAACATAACATCCTGTCTGGTTGGAACATCTGTGTTAACTGGGGGTTTTAAGAGCGTGTGTATTGACTGGTGTTTCCGAAAATAATAATGTGTTATTATAACAGGTTCTCAGGGTGATTTTATATCAGAGAAAAAAAGGTGCACATGCTTAACTTATCTGCAAACCCTGCTTCGATTCTCTCTGTGTCCAGGTGGCAAGGCTGATGGAGATGGGTTTCTCCAGAGTGGATGCTCAGGAAGCTCTCAGAGCATCCAACAACGACATCAACATGGCCACTAACTTTCTGCTCCAGCACTGAGGCTGAGCGTCCTTAAGCAAGAAACAGACACGAGCATGGAAACAGAGCTGCAGCGACTGAAGGACACCACGCTGGAGGACTGGTAAAGTAACTTACTCTCAGGACCTTGTGCTGTCAGTTCTTAAACTGCTCTGTGATTGGGTGGTAAGGAGTCATCAAAGCTGCTGCTGCTGCTACTGCTGCTGCTACAGTTTCCTGCCGAACTTCAGCAGAATAGAGCCAGGATGGTGGCACGGGACAGCGCAGTCTTTTCTCAGGGCTTGTGTTCAATGGCCTCGTCATCTTTCTACAACCTCTTCTACAAGCACTGCACATACTTTAATAAAAAGCCCACATGGTGTCCATGATGATGATGTAAAAGTGCTTCAGTCTGAAAGCTTATTACAATTTAACTACATACTTTACATACAAAAATTGACTAAATCCATGTTTTCATATGAAAATGAAATATTAAAGATTTAAAAGAAAAGGAACCAGAACTGCAAGAAGTAAATGTTATCTATCATTTTTCACAACCAGAAGTTTGTCTTTTTTTTTCTTTTTCTTTTTTTTTATTTCACTCAAACCACAGCTCACATCAAAGAGAATGCAAACTCGCGTAAGTTTCCTCTCGGATAAGAAAAACCGATCAACTCTGTTCTATAGAACCACGTCACTATTTTAAAATGAACAATATTGTAAATACAGTATGCAGGGAT
This sequence comes from Bagarius yarrelli, assembly GCA_005784505.1. Classification (NCBI taxonomy): domain Eukaryota; kingdom Metazoa; phylum Chordata; class Actinopteri; order Siluriformes; family Sisoridae; genus Bagarius; species Bagarius yarrelli. The sequence continues at coordinate 8,719,508 of VCAZ01000004.1, read as the reverse complement.
GTGTGTTTGTGTTTATGAAAATGATTTTGGGTGAATAATTTCCAATATCTGCTACATTAGCTTCATAGCTCCAGTGCATAAAAAGGTGATGAGAAAGTGTGTCCATTTTATTTTTTTCAGCAAAAAGCAATGCATAAGTCAGACCTTTTAAATAATAAAGGTTTTCCGGTGACTCACTTATTGCTGTTTATGTGCCCTCGAGCTCTTTGGCATTGATGATAATAATAGGCAAAAATTAATTAATTGTTAACCAACAATAATGAAAAAAAAAATGTGTGCTATACATCGATTATTGAAGAGGTATTTCACAAAGAATTCAACTATACACAATATTTCATTTAAGCAAATGCCACCATTCAACTGAGACATATTTGTTGGCTGATGTTTCTGTCTTAAACTATTAAAGGGTAAAATTTTATGCTGTATTTTATATTATATATATATATAAAATAAAATTCAGCTATACTTTCAACTTTTGTTTAATTTTACGTTTATCTTTTGGTTTTGCAAACGTAGGTTCGGATCTTAGAAATGTCAGTAAAGCTTGAAGTCGATACACCTTCGAAGATGCAAAAAAAAAAAGGAATTCCAAACAATTTCTAATGAAAAAACAGAGAAATAGAATGTCAGACGGCAGATAAGTTTTAAATTATGTTCTACATATGGGGTAAAACTGCATTCTCTACTCAAACTATCCCTTTAATCCCAGACTATTTCAACTTCATCCATGCAAAAAGGCTGCCATTAACTTACCTATTTTTATCAACTATGTATTATTGATTGTGTTTCTAAATCTAATAATACCATACAAAATATGGTGCTGTTTAAGGTTTAACCTAAAAAAGAGGCTATAGATGTTGACATTATTATTATTACTATTGCATATAATAATATGGGTTTCTAGAAATTCTGTCTAATAAAATTCCTGTTTTCATGTTTTCAGTAAATCAATCTTTGACGAAATATATGATGCTGACTCACCAACTAACAGTAAATTATCTCTTATGACCATATTTTGAATCTTCTGAAAAACTGGACAACCTTTTTAAAACATTTTACCTTTTTAGTGTGAATGTTATTTATTGTGAAGGTTCTGTGATTTCATACTTGTAATTTTCTCTTAAAGTCTCCCATGTTGGTTATCTGATCTTCCACCACATACTAGTGATATTTTAAATTTGATTAAAAGATGAATGCACTGCTCCGGTCTTGCTAATATGTCACAGTGGATATGCTGCTAAAACAAAACATTAAACTTACCAGAATTAAACCTGCCTCTTCTTTGTTACTTGTAATGACTCGTTGCTTTTTACGTACACGTAATTCTCTTCACTTCATTATTACTTTAAAATTTCATTATATACTTAATTACAGTACTGGAAACTTCGCTTTTTTTTTTTTTTTGGGAAATACTGACGCCTTGTGGTTATTTTAGGACACTGCAGAATTGAAGGTCTTGAAAACTTTGCCTAATCAAACAGCCAAACCAGCTCGTAAATTGTATGTTAATCGACTAACAGCATTAATAAATCTCCTTTACTTTAATTATCTTAAAATTGATCAAATATTGTCCTGTAGTGTCCAAGTACTGCAAACAAAGAAACGTGAAAGAAAACTAACAAAGGCTAGGTGAGAAAGGGTTAGACAGATGAAAAAAATGGTGGATAAAAAGTTGAAAAAAGTGAAATAACTAAAGAAAATGGGTCAAACAAAAGTTAGGTGACCATCAAATTAAAATAAAGATATACCAGATAATAAAGATAAAAAAAGAAAGAAAGGCAAAAAGAAAAGGAGATTTAAAACAGGGGGTGAAAAGATGTATTAGTAGGGGTGAAATCAAATAATCAGAAAAAAACAGAAGGATTGAAAAGAATAAGTAACAAAAAGAAGCAAATGATTTAAAGGAATTGGTTACAGCATTAAAAAACAAGAAAACTAAATAAACTAAATGTACTTTTATCCCAGTCCCTAACGAACACGTGTACTGGGTGTAACTACACGCCTGACTACTAGATGGCAGTGTAAACAATTGAAAATCCGCCATTATGCCCTCCCTGAGACGCCCTCGGATGAACCCGCCTTGTTCGCGCTGATTGGCTCAAACACGTTCCAAACGACGCGCATCGTCCATTCAGCGTGCCGCCATAACACCAGCGCGCGCGCGCACGTCCACTAGTCGTTGTTTCCGGATCCAGCTAGCTGACCGCTCGGTTTGTACCGCTCGCGCGGAGATTGTATTTAATTTTTCTCTCTCTATTTACAGATAAAGATCCGCCATGAGCGACAACGAGAAGGAGTTTGTGGTCAAAGTACGTAAGGATGATGTTTATTTCCCAAGAAAGGGAATCGTTTAAGCAACGTGTTCAGCGTTAAAAAAATTTAGCATGATGTTGCTAGCTAGTAAACGGGGAAATGCTTTTTTTTTGGGGAATATTTTAGGAAGCTAGCTACATGAAATGGCTATAAAATACGAGCAACTTTATTCGACGTTTAGCAGTTAACATGGTGGTTTCCTCTCGTTGGTTGGTTAGTTAGTTAATATTCGTCAAAACGCCGGGGCCTTGCAATGTAGCTCCTTAGCTTAGCTTAGCTTAGTTTAGCCAGTTTCATTGTGAGGTGTAAATCACCGAACATGCCTGTGCGGGGCGCTAATGCAACTGACAAAAAAATCTAAACCAGCCACTACTTAGGGCCCTAGATAGCTGTTCTTTTGTACACTATATAGACTTCCTATGTAGGGGGAAGATGGCGGTTTGCTGCTCGCATTGTAATCCGGTTTATCTTCTGTTGTTGGTAACAGCGGCCCGGGGTTTTCACACGGATTATAACTGTTTATAACTGTTGATAGTAGCTTTGGTTCTTGTTACTTTTTAATCTGTAATTTGTATTTTTAAGGTAATAAACACGTGCTTGCACTGTATAACGGTTTGAGAGGAGCTGAATATAAACTTGTCTAACATCACGAAAAAACTGCCTTTAGGTTTAAAGCTGTTTTACATTTTTTTTAACAATAATTGTATGAGTCCGATGATGGTGTTTAATTTGTAATGATTTAGTAAAACATGGTCAATTTTCCAAATGAATGAATAAAATCCTTTAAGATGAGGCTGTGGGAAACAGCGCCTCCTTAAGGAAATGTGTATGTACTGTTTATAGATAAAGGAAATCAAATTTGTTGTTAATGATTATGATAAAATAATCCTTTCTCTGGCCTGCCCTAAATTGTCAACACACTCCAGGTCATGTAATAAAAAAAAAACTCCACCCTAAATTGCTGTTGCGAAATTATGGGATGTTTAACAGTCCTGCAGTCATGGAGTTTCATAGGAGAAAAACATTTAAACGGAAGTTTGTAGTAGTTGTGTGTTAAATTTTTTTCTGTTTAAATGTTTCCCTTAGCTGTGTTGTACATCTTTTAATTTCTTTTGCGGTCTGATGGGTACTGTACAGATGTACGCTACAGCAGAGACTCCATTGAACTAATTAGCAGTTCACAATGGTGTGAGGGTATTATCATGGTGTGTAGGATATCTATTTAATTTCGGGGAGGTAGGATAGATGGACAGAATACAGGACTAAAGCTGTGCTGTTGCACTAGTTGGGTGGATGGAACGATGGACCTTTAATCCTTCCCAATGGGACAGTTTACACTTCACTTTTTTTTTGCTAAGTGAAAATGCCTTTAGATAATCCAAGTGGCTTTCCTACTATAATCAGAGCTAAACGAGGCTATATAAAATAATTTGGTTTAAAATTAAACAATCACAGTTTAGACAAGTGACTTGTTTGATCTGTTATAACACTTTTGATTAATTTATGTAGTCTAACATTTCATTTGTAAACTTTTGTATATTGGCCTATGTTACATTTTCACCCTCATGCCTACTATTCAGACTTTACCCTTTTCTTGTTTTCTCTATTAAGGTTAAGATTGAAGAATGAAAAAGGTGGCCGAAGTCAAATGTTGTTTAAAATGACGCTGAATTTTGCGAGTGCATGCTAATTCTGTGTGGCCAGAAGTTCTGAGAAGTTCCCCTCATGTAGCGTGTTGTCACTTTGGAAGCAATGAATGGTTCAAGATGAAGTACTGAAGTCAGAATAAGAAACTGAAGAAAGAAGAACAGAATGTTGGTTGAAGTTATGAAGTTAATCTCAGAAGTGTTCGGGTGGATAAGATAAAAGGGCTAAGTAATGTGCATTAGTCTGTTTTTGCATAAATATCAACTTTCATTAAAGTTTGCATGCTACTCCTTTTGTCATAAAGACAATGTTAGTCAGTGTTTTGCTTAAAAGAACTTCATGATGCTTTGGATTTAAAAACCGACTCCAGGCAAGTCTGTTTGTCAACCTGATTAGCCAGTAAAGGTCTGGTGTCATGATGCATGGGATGATCTTGCTCTGTTTCTGGTGTGCTCATTTGTTTTGTATTTGTGCAGGAGTCTCGCTCTCGGAGTGTGAGTCCCAGAGGCTCTGTGAAGTCCACCAGCAACTCACCAGGTAGATCCAAAGATGGATCTCACCGTTCTCGCTCCAGATCCAAGTCTCGTTCCAGGTCCAGGTCGAAGTCCAGGTCCAGGTAAGGTTCCGTCTTTACACCCACTGTAAATTAAAAGTAATTTATTTGCTCTCTTTGTCAGCAATAAATGTACTTTAGACCCTTGCTGATTTGAATAATTTTTCCACACAAAGGTCCCGTTCACATCGGAGCTCTCGACGTCGTCATTCACGCTCACGCTCTCGAAGGCGGCACTCACGAAGCCGGTCGTACAGCCGCGAGTACCGACGCAGCCGCAGCCACTCGCCCATGTCTAATCGCAGGCGACATGTTGGCAACAGGGTGCGAACCCCCTTCACCTACATGCACACACTGCTACCTTTCTGCACTTTCTCACCTTTACAGCTCCTATTGTTACATGGCACATTTAACAGAAGTAATACTTGTAGTGACCACATTTCACTTGGAAATCCGATTTTATTACTCGGGGTCTAAAAATCAGTGTGATGGGGCAGTGTGTAGCATTTATTAATTGAATAAAAGAGTCTGGGGTCCTAAGAGGACAGTCTGGGGATTTACTCTATCCTTCGGGGTGTAAAAGCATAATTTCTGGCAAACACTCTTTATGAATTAGAGACCAATTTGAAATAGCAGTATGTGGACACGTGTTGAACAGTTACGAACACCAGCAGGTGTGGATTTTTTTCCCTGCTAAAATGCTGGTTATATCTCTAGTGTTTTAAGATTTTACCTTCTTTAAGAAGAACCATGTAAATGCTCTTGGTCATAACATTTAAGTTTTTTTTGCTTTTATCTTGTAGGCAAACCCTGACCCCAACTGTTGCCTGGGTGTGTTCGGCCTAAGCCTGTACACCACAGAGCGAGACCTGAGAGAAGTCTTCTCCAAATACGGCCCCTTGGCCAGTGTCACCATCGTCTATGACCAGCAGTCTCGCCGCTCACGAGGCTTTGCCTTTGTCTACTTTGAGAATGAAGAGGACTCCAAGGAGGTGTGTGTGTACACAGTTGGTTTTAGAGGAAGCTGCTTTAAAAAAAAATTCTCATGTTGAAACTTTTGCTCAATTCTTTTCTGGCTCTAAATAGTTGCTTTGTTTAATTTTAGGCTAAAGAGCAAGCGAATGGCATGGAGCTGGACGGACGGCGTATCAGAGTCGACTTTTCTATAACAAAGAGACCACACACCCCCACACCTGGGATTTACATGGGACGGCCTACGTAGTAAGTTCTAAGAAAGAATCGTCAATTGAACTGTGCCATAAGCAGTGATGGGAATAGCAGCGTTATAAATATAGGTACTTTTTACAATAACAAGCAATCAAACAAATTGAATTGAGTTAATGACTGTAAATGCTATGCTATTATAATTGGGCTCACTAAAGCAGTTTTTATCCCAGTAGGGATATGGGGGGTTTTTTTTAAGTTGGGTGGGAGGTACACAGCATTCTGGTGTGTTTGGGTTTAGGTAGATTTCCATCTAAGTAGCCCCGGCATGCACTCAACGGTGATTTCCGAAACTGCTTACTCAAGTATGTACTACATTGAAATAAGAATGTACTTTCTAACCATTGAAGTACATTTTACAGAAGTCAGGCTGACCGAGTCTAAGGTCAAAGGTAGTTTTCTCAATCTGAATTTATAAGCACAACTTTTCCATTATTGAGGTGAAAGACAAGACTGTTTAATGTGGAACTAGTCTCTCCACATCTGTGACAAGTAATTCGAATTTATTGTATCTAATATAGAAAGAGTAAATTAGAACTAGAAAATAAATAGACCTTTAAATGGCCATGCAACATTTTAGGAGTAAAATTGCAGTAGTGCAGAATTGAGTATCATTTTCTGATGTACACTGGAACGTTTGCTGCTAGAGATAGTTATGCAATCTGAATAAGTGGATATTTTATAGATCCAAATGACTTTAAAAAAAATTCCACTGAATGTTTTTGACACACTACAGATTCTATTCTATATGTTTGTGTATCTAATTAAGCATTGCACATGCATGGGTTTGTAAATTTACACCTGGTATATTGAGCCTTTTTGTGTGCAAACAGTGGTGGTGGTGGTGGTGGTGGTGGTGGGGGGGGAGGAGGAGGAGGAGGAGGAGGAAGACCCAGCACATCCTCCAGTCGCTCCAGAGACTATTACGATCGAGGATATGATCGTGGCTATGATCGCGGATATGACCGTTACGATGATCGTGAATACTACAAATCCTACAGGTCAGTGAGCAGGGTTACAATGGCAAACTATAGCTATTTTTAACTGTTGAAAGAGCCAGCAAAGTGCTTTATTTAGGGGTGGGGGGTTAAGTTCTTATGGCTAATTATTTTGCAGACACTGTATTTAAATTACTTTTTGTTTAGCTTGTTGTGATTTATAATAAACTATGTAAATGTCCTGTGCTTACCTTTAAACTTTGTCATTATTTAGGCGTAGGTCTCCTTCACCATATTACAGTCGTGGAGGTTACAGATCCCGGTCCCGCTCGAGGTCCTATTCTCCACGTATGTACCACCAGAGTGGGGGGGGGGGATTTCTTTCTAATACTATTATGCAACACTTCAAGTTGAATTAAATGTAAAGGGACACCCCCCCCCCCCCCAATCATTAAACATTTCACTGAGTTGTTCAGGTTTTTAAAAGAAGCAGAAAACTATTTTATAATGTTAATTCTCTGAAATTTGAAACTTTTTGTTTCTTTTTTGTCTTGCTATAAGGATGGCCCTAGTTGCTGACATGGCATTAAATAAAGGATAATAAATAGCACTTGTAAGCTGTGTCCTCCAGTGCAGAAACAAAAATATATAAACAAATTTGATTATGCTACAAGGATTCAGTGAAACCTCCCCTGTGTATTTTCCTTGCTGGAGTGTGTTTATGGGTTTTGTGCTAACCTGTCTGTGTGTTATAGGACGCTACTAAGGGAGTCAGTGGGACCGTGTGTGATGGATGGAAAGGATTCTGTGCTTTCGGATGGAAAAACTATAAATCAAATTTTACATTTTTTTTTCTATTTGTATTTTAAATGCCATGCAAGTTTAATTTGTCTTTTCTATTAGCTGTGCATCTTCTACTTGTGTTAGATTGGCTACATGCTTCGTTTGGTGTTTAGCTTATTGGTGTGTTGTGTTGAAATACAGTTACATCCCAGTGAAAACTGTTAGGAAATCAGATGTAAATGCAGATGTTGTCAATATGTAAGAAATAAACAGTATTTTACAACTGTCTCGTCCTTTTTGTTCATCAGTTGGTTAACAGTGACATGAGCTCTAATACCAGTAGTTGAGGAAGTCTAGTTTGTTCCACAATGAGTCGGAACTATGTTTTGTGTGTGTGTGTGTACGTGTATATGCAACACAAGTAGGCAGCTGCATAAATGTTTGATTTTGTTTTCTCTGGATACAGAACATGGTGAATATAAATGTTAGTCTCGAGCCTTGTCAAAAGTAATGAAACATGCTCAAACAATTTCTGGTTGCAAGGCGTAGCAACAGCTGCTGGTCACGGAGCTGCTGTATGAGCAAGTGAACAAAAACAAAAGTCTAGTTTGTGGAATAGTTAATGTAATTAATCCAGAATGTAGAGAACCTGAACAGAAACTGATAAGCAAAAATATTCTATTAAAAACTGCACATCAGCATTTATCTGTGTAAATATATTGTGCAGCCTTACATTTGCTGTTTAGAGTTTAAATGAAATTTTATTAGATTTTTACTTCCATGTTTAAATAACGGACTGCAACACTAGCTATGAAGCACCTTTTAGGATTTTGGTGCTGTGCTGTAGGTCTGTATATGTGTATCTACTTGTTAAAAGGCGTTTTTGGGGCATAATACTTTTGTAATAGGTATGTTTCCTACATCATTGTGTGATTCTGCATCTTGGTATTCCTGCATTGCCCAGAATGCATTTTGCATGTAAATGATTTCCTTTCAGATTAGTGTGGGAAAAAAATATCAAAACTAGTTTTATACCTTTCCAATGAAAAAACATCTTGTCTCAGTGAGTGGTCAAAACATGTTTAAGTATTAGAGAGTGACTATAAGAAAGTGGCCCAAAGTATGTGCACCCCATAACCCTCACACCTATATCTAATCATTCCTTTAAATTTTAAAAAGTTAAATAAACAATTGTATTGGATGTCTTTGTGTTCAAGCATTCGGATAGACAGACAGATAGATAGATGGAATTTTTTTGTTAATGCATGGTACAAGTACATAGTAAATGCTGTACAAAATGCGGTTTAGCATCTACCAGAAGTGCAAATAGTAGTACTGTGCAAATGCAGATAAATATGTAGGTATGTAATTTCCCCTTACTGGTGCTGAGGTGGCTGGCGGACCAGTGCAAGGGGTCTCTGGGATAACGGTATAACTATAATAACTATAATATGTCAGTGTAAACAAATGTATTTTGTTTTAAGCAGCTTTGCCCTAGGCTGCAGGTGTGTAAGAGGTGTGTGTGTGGGGGGATGTATTCATAATCATGCTCACACGAGTCTCCGTCCTATTGTCGATTTGCAGGTCGCGGGTCTGATTGACTGTAATAGAAAGGCATCTTATTCGAGCTCAATCGAGCTTTTTATCCAATAGGCGGTGCTTATTCAAGTGACGTCGAGAAGTTTTTCTTTTTTTTTTCTTTCCCCTTTTTTATCTTCTTACAAAACCCTTTTAGTCAAGTGATTCACGCTCAGGGACAGCAAGGTTGATGTCATTTGGGGGGTGTGGGGGGGGGGCGTACCGACCGGAACAGACTGATCATTTTATCATTCCAGTTTCCTTTCTCGGGATTTGATCTGTCGCACCTCTACAGCCTTAAATAGCGCGCGCGCGCGCGCGTGTGTGTGTGTGTGAGAGAGAGAGAGAGAGAGAGAGAGAGAGAGCGAGCGAGCAAACGAGTGAGTGAGTGAGTAAGTAAGTAAGTAAGTAAAACGGTGTGTGTGTGTGCGCGTAAATGTGAGAGTGTGTGTGCGCCTTCGTGCAGTGCGGTGCGTGTTTTTGTTTCTTTCTTCTTTTTTTTTTGACTGTTGTTGTTGCCGCGGTTCATTTCCGTTTGTTGTTTGGATCATGAATAAACTGTACGTGGGGAATTTGAGTCCTTCGGTTACTGTGGACGACCTAAAGCGGCTGTTCGGCGAGCGCCAGCTGCCCGTCAGCGACCGGACCGTCTTACTTAAATCCGGTTACGCTTTTGTTGATTTTCCTGATCAAAAGTGGGCCATAAAAGCTATTGAAACACTGTCAGGTAAGCAGCTGTTTGTCCTCTTCTTTCATTTCTGTGCAACACCTGGATATCTTCTACTGACCTGGTGCATAAGTTATTGCATCAAATAATGCAGGTTAAATACACCTAAATCTATATAGCCAATTTAACATGTCTATCTATCTATCTATCTATCTATCTATCTATCTATCTATCTATTCTATATCTATATATAGATATAGATATAGATAGAGATATAGATAGATAGATAGATAGATAGATAGATAGATAGATAGATAGATAGATAGATAGATAGATAGATATAGATATACACACACACAGCCCAGCATGGGACGCTTGCAGGTCCAGCGCGCGCTATCACGCCAGCTATCCTCAGGCTTCATCCGTTCCAGTCTGACATGATGTACAACCAGATCACTTCCATAGTCTCAGGATTACCATCCAGACCTGAGGGCATTAAAGGGAGCTTCTACTCTAGATCCAGTCGTTGCTGTTGGGGTGTGTGTGTGTGCGTGGGTTTTTTTTCTTAATGCCATACGTGTTTTTTTTTTTCGGGCTGGTCCGAGTAAAGTGCTCGGCGCCGCGTGCATGGTATCGCTATTTTTTCGGTCATTTTTTGTCGCGAATTTTCTGAGGCGATCCCGAGACATGAAACTTCCCGTTCACGGTACGGAACGGTAGCCCAAACGCCCAGCTAGGTTTCTACGAGGTGGTCTGATCGTAGGTGATGTCCAAGTGACGGAAAGCTGCGAGAAACCGACGGTAAGGTTTTATGAGGGGCGGTGAGGGCGCGTGTCAAAGTGAGCGGCGTGTTGCTTATTGTAGGCCCGTCTAAATGAACCCACACAACTTTTGCACTTATAAAGAAAAGCTTCTCTTTTAACACAAAGTTTTCTGTTTAGCGATCATGGAACTCAACCAGATATTTTCTTTAAAGCTAATAATAGGCTAATATTTGGGGATTTCGCATTAGATGGGCTTGATCAGATGGACTCCATGCTTTTTTTCTAAGGCAGTGAATTGACGCTTTAGGAGAAGCAAAGCGTGGCCCATATGCACTTCTTAATGGTTTCCTGCCTTTTTTTTTTTAATGAATTTATCTTATTTCTCCAACATTAATCGTGTTGATATTTAAATAATTACAACATGGACTACTTTTGAACTCCGCCTCACGTATAACAAAATCAAATACAAAATAAAATTAGAATTCCATACATTTATATCATTTACATTATCAACTCGTATTTCATTTTTATGTCCAGAGATTTCACTTTCTGTATGCTTTTTTTTTTTCAATAAATATAACATTTTATTTTTATCCCAAAGGGAAAGCCGAGCTACACGGAAAGGTGATCGAGGTGGATTATTCCGTACCCAAGAAATTAAGGTAAAGTCAAATTTTCAGACATTCTTCTGCTCATCTTTAGTATGTGCACGAGTAGGCCTGCTCGTGCATGTTGTGTCCAAAATGCTGCCATTATGTAACGGGGGGAAAAAAACGTTGTTTACGATGGTATTTTTTCATGCATGTGGTTTAAAAAAAAAAAAAAAAAGTAGTTCTGGCAGAATTGTTTACCTCCATAACCGGCTAGCAGCTTCTCAAGCTTTGTAACCCTGGGCAACATTGTAACCTGTATTGTTTTGGAAATCACATAAGCTTCAATCCACTGTTACTTACTAGCACTTCCTGTGGAAGTAGCTAATCTTTCGCTACACAATCTACACAACTGGTTCAGGGCGATGGTGCAAACAGAAACCCTGCTTGTGTTTATTCATCAACATCAGCGAGTTGAATTAAATGTGCTCTCTTATTGTATCGATGTAGAAACCGTTTAAGGATGAGAAATAAAGCTTCTTTGCCAGCATTTGGCGAAAAAGAAATAAAAATTAAGACGTTTATACGTAAAAAAAAAAAAAAAAATAATATATAATATAGATATATATATATAGATATCTATATATATATATATATATATTTATTATTTTTTTTTTTTTACAAGAAAAATAATGTTTCCAAAAACAACAACAAAAAACACTCCTACTTAAACGTTAAAGTTTATATAATATATATATATATATATATATTAAAACGCAGTTCCGCGTGACCACCTTTACATCCCGCCCTATGGAAAAGAAACCCCCCGCCCACTGTGTGTTTGTGTGCTGTAGTATACGTTGCTATAGGCTGCATACTAGTTAGTACGCTAGTTATAAGTGTTTAAACACGTGCGCCTGCGTGTGTGGCCTAAAACCTACTACATAATATGCCGTTTGTTTGTTTTTTCTTTAGAAAGACACTTCCAACAATGTTTAGTAACTGAAGACTGACAAATATGGCCGTTTAGAGACATACACGGAAAGGGTTGCTATTTTTTGGTGTAGTCAGACGAAAATCATTTAGGGCCCAAACTTTCTGAAGCAGAGCCAAATCAGTTCCCGGAAAGCTAAGCATTAAAAAAAAGCAAGATTAATACACGGAGTTATATTTAAACCCCGAGAAAAAAAGACATTATTTGTAATAAAGGCTTGTAATTTGGGTGTGTATGCAACTGGAAAAAGCTTTCCGAGTGTCAGGAATCGTATTATGTAAAAAAAAAAAAAAAAAAAAAGAAAAGAAAAGGAAAGGAAAAAAAAGAAAAGCGCGCAGGCCTATAGCTGGATAGAGAGGAACGGGAGGTGACGCATAGGAGCACAGCGGAGGATCCATGTTTAAGCAGCGACGTTTTTGACGTAGTGACCCGCCTTGTGTATGTACGCTACGCCAACTGGGGGGAAAAGAATACAGCGTCTACGTAAAGTTAAGAACTTGCAGGCTATCAAATAAACAAATAATATTTTTCTAATTACCACGTAACATTTTTACTGTACTTTTCACAAAGAACGTGTGAATCTAAATCTCGCCCTTTTTACAGAAAACACAAAAATACGCAGACCTTCGGATGTCACAAAAAATATTAAACATCAATGCAAAAAAAAAAAAAAAAAAAAAAAATCTAAATCCAGAACAATTTCTACGAAAAAAATCACGCAATAATCTGATTTAGTTATTTTGCACGTTGACGTTTTTTGCTGCTTGTCGAATTAAGATTAAATCATTTTGCTGGTTATAATTTGACGTTACATAGTGAAAAATATCCACGTTAATTTATTATTTTATTATTTTAACTCAAACCAGAATTATCTAGGATTTATTTTTAATTATACACCCAATGCTAATTATACATCAAGCTAGTATTTTGCTTAAAAAAACCCAAATGCTTTATTTTATAACAAGTATTAAAATGATTGTCTTTGTAAAAGTTTATAATTTTTGAAAAATCTACAAATGTCCACTAATCTAAAAGGATTAATAAATAGGTTATAAATACATATTTAAATTAATATATGTAATAATATTGGAACAACACAATGGCTCTTACTCGCGTGTCAGTAATTTTTTTAAAATATCAGACTATCTATCAATATCTTAACATAATAAATTATTTCATTAACTTGTTTCTATTTTCTCATCTGATCTAATCACTGAGCAATGAAATATCAGATTCGGCAACAAAATCAGTCATATTAAAATATTAAACTATTATTCATTGGATAGTTAATCAGTCCACTAAGCTGCTGTGTTTAGATCCCTTCAGAAACACTGAGTTTAAGAAATGACTTTACGATCAGAAGGTTGCTCTTTTAGCTTAGAGTTTATTTACACTGTAAATACATCATTTAAAAAAAATCGAGGTTACATTAAAATTCAGTAATTGTTGTTGTGGCTATATAAGTAAAAATAAAAGTGATTAATGTGAAGCTACAAACTTGTTTATCTTATGAATTCATAGTGTTCCTGTTGCTCAAAGTGGGAAATAATTGTGTGTTTGGTCACTGGTCGATGGATTAGTAGACAGAAGAATAATTCTTAGTTACAGAAAGGTTCGGGAAAGAATTAGCATGTAAACCGAGCTGTTTACGTGTGTGTGTGTGTGTGTGTGTATAAAGCTTTTTATTGTGTATAATTTGATAATAACGATTGAATTTTACGCTTGTATTAAAAACGATTGGGATTCTGATTTATAAATGAAAACAAAAACAAACCATAATTTGGTGGATTTGTTGTAATCCTTGTTGTAGCTTTAAGAAGTCGTTTAGTTTCGTTCTGTTAGTGGATTCATTGTTTTGCTAGATTTTTTAAAATTTGTTTAGCTTCACACACATGGCTGGGTTAAATTTATCTATTTACTCAATTGCTTCCCTTCAGTAATCAAATTTCTACTTTGGTTTAATTTAAATAATCGTAATAGCATCCGTTATGCATTGAAGAAAAATCTGAAATGACTTTAAACCAGAGCGTGGTGATAGAATCATTATAAAGACACGCAGCCTGTCGTTGACAACGGCATCATGTCCATCCAGACACGTGGATGCCGAAAGCAAGTCATTTGTTTCCCCCCAAAAATAGGCAAAATTCAATTAATCCACTGGCTATTAAACCTTATAAACAAGTGGGTGTGATAATAGGTCAAGGAAATACATATCTAAGTTACCCGGCTTGAATAAGGTAATTAATAAAAAAAAGTTAATCATTTGACTGTTTTCGCCATTGTTCGTTCTCAGCAGCAGCAGCGGTAGCTTGCTGAGCCGCTCTGTTAATATTAAAAAAAAAAAAAATTCAACTCTTAGCGGTAAAATCATCACGCTGCTGACTGACAGACTCTTTGTCCCTCTTGCTTTTTTACACACCAGGAAATTGCTGTGTGTGCTTACGTGTGTAGGAGTTTGTGTGTGGATGTGCCAAAGTGTTTTTGTATTAAAGATTTGTATAGAATGTTTTCTATTAAAAAAAAAATAAAGCTGGGCAGAAATACTTGACAGAGGAAAAGAGCGAGAGAAAAAGAGAATAAAAAATGTGGTAAAGAGAATGAAAGCAAGAAAGCAGAAAAACTAATATATGGATGTGGATGTTGGAGAGAGAGCAACAGAGAAGCAGCCGATAAGCCGTATTAAGAAACAGCCGGCTCAATCAAGATATAAGCTGGATAAGCTGTTTTATAGAATAACAGAAAGAGAGCGAGAGAGAAGGAAAGAGACATGAGCCACATTGTGTCGCTGTGTTCAGTGGATCCGGTCCAAGCAGCTCGGATCGGTCTGACTGTGCCGTTTACTCTGACAGCGGGTTGCCAGATGGCACGTGGTGTGTGGTGCGCCCCCAGAGCCTGTCACTTGCTCTCTTCGCTGTCCCACCAACACCACGGCGATGCATTCATAAAAACCACCAGTACCCGTGTCCCCCCGGTCTCACAGCCGGACCGGCACACAAACACGTGGAAGGATGGGCCGGTCCCCAGTAGTTTAGTCCCTAAGCATCTAGAAACTGAAGGAGCCGATGTCAACACTACTTCTTCCCACTTCTTCGGTATTCAGCGGGAACATTGAGACTGCTTTAAAGTACCTTATATGTGCTATATAATAGTATATAGAATATACTATAACGTGACCAAAAACTATGATAACTATGATTTTGGTCTGTAAGACCAAAATGATTGTGATTTAGATGAATCGTTACAGTTAATTTTAATAACAGCTGCACTAAACAATTCCTCCACCACACAAGAGTGTCAACATAGCGAATAAATGTAATGGTAGATCTGGACAGAACCGTTTTATTAGATGAAAATAGTACTGTGTATTGGCAGGCACCTCACAACACCATACATGTATATATTACGGTACATTGCAATACAATACACATTTCATTACTTAAAAGTAAAATAAATAGCTTAAAATACAAGAAATACAAAATTGGAGGCGCCCATATTTTTTTTTCTGCCATAAGACAATGGGCGTCTGTATCAGCGACAACTACATGAGCGGAGGATGAAGTCAGGAAGTTTGACACGCACTAAAGATTTTAATTAAACATCACAATAAAGGTAAATCAGATTTAAGCGCAATTTAAATTGAAAATTTTGTATCGATACTAAAACAAGTTAGAATATCGATACACTATTGTTGAAAAAACTCGCGATAGTAATCTATCGATATTTTCACACAGCCTGAGATTAAACCCTGGTGCATCAGTACAGTTTGAAATTATCGGCTTGTGTCACAGGTGTGTATGTTAAGGATTTGATAAAATCAAACTAAAAAAACAAAACCAAAATTGTGGCATTGAGCATCAAACCCCAGCGCAGTTTCCTACCTTAGACACAAATGCTGTTCAAGGTAACAACTCCATCCTCTGACTACCTCCTCAGTCATTATCAACATGGACAGGAAGCTTTAATTGACAATTAAACAGTCATTTTGGGACACACACGACACACTCTAGAGCATTAACCAAGAAACATTTACTTGTGAAAAGGTCCCACAAGGTGCGTGTTGCTATGGTTTTAATTAGACAGCGTGACATTACTTTGTCATTTTAATCACTACACGACACAGAACAACAACATGGCATAGAAGTTTAATAGCTGAACATCCTTGCGTACATCATGTTGCAGCTTTTAGCCCAGTTATCTTTAAAACCTGTCAAGCTTTATTTTTGTGTTTGTGTGTGTTTTTTTTTGTTTTTTTTTTTTATTTATTTCGCTTTTGTAAATAACCCGAGAGCGCCTAAATTGCTTCTATGGCAATGAAATAATTGTTCTCTCTCTCTCTCTCTCTCTCTCTCTCTCTCCTCCGTCTGTCTGTCTGTCTGTCTGTTTGTCTCTCTCTTTCTCTCTCTCCCTCCCTCAATGCTTTGGTTGTAACCTGGATATTTTTTTTACAACCACCTTACGTTTTATTGGCAGAAAAACCTTGAAACGTTTTTTCAACCTCAAGTTAGAAAATCGAAATGATTGCGTATCTGCTGATGTGTGTTCTTTTGCATGAGGTTTTTTTTTTTTTTTTTTTTTTTCAGTTTTTAAAAGAATGGACACCAGTCAGTTGTGTGTGTTGGAGACAGAGAGAAAGAGAGAGAGAGAGAGAGAGAGAGAGAGAGAGAGAAGACAAATGCAGCCATATCAGACTGGTGGTGTGAATAAAAATCCGATTCTGTCACTGAGCACATGGTGTGTGTAGAACTGCCAGTAAGAACAGCAGATGCGTTCTTTACTCACACACCAATCTCACCCTAAACTTCTTATTTTCCATCCTGACACTCAATTTACCTTGTCTGTAATTTCTGTGCCATACAGACAAAAATGTTTCCGTGTGCTGGAAAAAAAAATTTAAATATGGTTACTCACAAGTCTTTATTAGTAAATATTAGTAAAGAGTTTTTTAGAATTCTTTATTAGTACCACACACTACAGCACAGGGGAATTCTTTTCTTCACAGCTTTAAAAGTTGGTCGTGATACAGAGATGCTGGGGCAGAGAGGGTTAAGGGCTTGCTTTGGAGCCCAGCTGTGGCAGCTTGATGGCGTCTGGGCTTAAAACTTTTGATTGGGTCATGGGGCTGTATGTCAAAAATGTAATGTCAATGTATGTTTATGCTGCCAGGTTTAAAAGGCTATCCTAACAATAATTTAAGCCATACAAATTAGAGGGTTCATCAATTAGTACAGATTAAGAGTTCATTAATAAAAACAGATTAAACCTTTGGCAATTTAATTAAGACAACTTTATTTAAAGATCCGTGAGGCTGTCCGTTTGGGATATAAACACAATGTTTAAAAGACAATGTGACACACAAGTCGAGTGCAGCGGCCATTTTGTTTGTCTTGTGTACCGTTTGCCTCATGTTTGCACAGACGACAGCATTTAAACCTCTATTCTGAGCCCAGCTCCTGCTACATTTGCTAATATTTATCGACATATAAATGTGTCCGGACTTTATATTTTGCTAAATTAGATTGTTTGATGCTGTACCGAGTAATTGCATGAGTTGTTGTAATTTTATGGATGAATGATTTTATAGGTGAGGGTTTTTTTTAGTTTTGTGAATGTAAGTTTTGCTGCTGACGGTCTGACAGACACCGATTGTAGCCGTTGTGTTTATTCTATCCTAAAATGGTTTAATCACAAAAATCTCAGCTTCCAAGTGATATGTAACCTTTTTAGCTTTGGTTATTCTTAGTGCTGTACGACACAAAGATTACACTCATGGTCCCACCAGAAGGACGTGAAATGTTAACTTGTTTCAATCCGTATTGAGTAAAAATGTCCAGAGCTTATAGACATAAAGTTGATCAAGATTCCATATAATATCCTTTATCAGTTCAGTCTTATTGAGTCTCAACCCACAGCCACAACCCACAGAAAATACAGTTTCTATTCTCTCTTATCAATTGTGTATATTGTTATAGAGTTTTAATATAAAAGTAACAAACAGCGTGTACACTATGGTGATTTTTCTTAATATGTGAATATTAACATGGTTTGTTAATATATAAATATTCTAAATATAGATGCATTTATAAGGTGCAGGACAGGTAGCAGCAGTATAACAGTAGCGCAAAGAGATTGTAAATTGTAGACTGGCTGTTACTAACACTGGAGTTTGACAATGATCACAATAGAGCGATCGGGTAAAAATCAATAATCCTGAAGATTTCTGAGGTCCGGACTTTATCACTCCACAGCTAACTCGTACTCAAAAATGAAACACATTTTATTAACAACTGAATCCGAATGAAGAGTAAAGTTTTTGTTTGTTTATTAAGAAAATTCAGCGTCTTTGTAGACTTCAGATTTTCTACTTTTTTCTTCAACGCTTCGTGTTTTTTTTTTACTCTCTACAGAGTAAAACTGAAATTGTACATTACATAATCACATGAACATTTGACAGATATTAATATGAAGCATTCCTTTACAAGTTTAGTTGTGTGTTCACGATGCTGGCAACTGAGCAGTGTGTGTTTGTGTGGCGTATATAGAAAGAAGAAAGCGGCTTGTTTCCCTCCTAATGGTTAAACTGTTTTTGTTTTACTTTTAAAGGTTTATACACACCTCTTGTACTGTGTGTGTGTGAAAAAAGATAGACATTTTACTCTGTAAATTAAACTACCGTTCATATTCATAGATATAATTTCAGTATTCCATTCAAACAAACACAACCCTCAGAGTGGACAAAATAATATACAGACATGGTGTGTGTGTGTGTGTGTGTGTCTAATATAAATTTATATAGCATATTAAGTTCCTCTCAATGATGATGCAATATGCATCTGGATACCTAGTGTATGATGCACTGTATTAATATTAATTCACAATAAGGTCATAGGCCACAGTTCACCTTCAATATGATAAAATATTACAGTATTGTAGAGTAACTTTGCTGTAGAACATATCCTGTGGTAAATATTTCATTGTTTTTAAACCTTGATGTAGTAAATATTTAAGATAAATTGCAATGATTATGGAAATTTGTTGTGATAATTCTACTACACTTGTTATAGTAACTGTAGTAAAATAAGCACATTAGTACATTTACTACAACTCTATTATACTGTATGTGTGTTAACCTTCACAGCACAGACCAGAGCAAAACGCCTATCAAGGCAACACATACAAAATTCCTGAAAAGGAATGAAAACGAACAACATCTTAAGAAACAGATTTTTTATTTCTCATTTTTGTTGTTTTTTATTTCTCATCTTCGCTGCATTGCAACTTATGCCGAATCAATGATCTAACATTGCTGTCCGTTAGGAGTGGGAATCTGACCTTTCGCACTGAAACATACTGTTCCCTATTAGCAAATCGAGCCACTTTAAAATATTATCACTTCACTACAGTTTTTTTTTCTATAGTATGGCATATATTTTAACACAGTGTAAATATTAATAAACCAAATACTTTAATAAATACTATAAGATAAGATATGATAAACCTTCATTAGTCCCACATTGGGAGAATGTCTTAGATCATAAAGTTTACATTTCTTATAATATCATACAGTATAGCATAGTCAGTGGCGTATCTAGGGGGCAAGGGGGGGGGACCTGTCCCCGGGCGCATTATTATTATTATTATTATGATATTAATGTTTTTTAATCTTCAAAGTACCATTGTTGCCTTAAGTATTTTACTTTTTCTATCCTTTTTATACCCTAAAAATGTCACGAAATGCAGGTTTTCATGCTCTAAAACTCTAAAATTTCTGCAATAGCATGACTGACCCCCTTATGTCACCTTGTCACAAGGGGGGGCTGGGGTGGGAGGGGACTTACTTTGTCCCCGGGCGCTGAAAAGCCTAGCTACGCCTCTGACCACAGTCTTCTAGTTTACTCTATAGCTTGTAATGTTTACTACAGCTTTAACTACACTTTATCAATTCAATTCAAGTTAATACTTAAATACACTGCAGTAAGATATAGTAAATATCAGAATATACGACTAGTTTACTACGTTATTTTATACCTCAAGTATTCTATGGTGTTTTCTCACGTGGGTTTAGTTCACTTCAGATTTAAGGCTTTAGTACTTGAGTTGGAAGATTCAGGTTTCTCAGTAGTATCAACACAACATTTTTTTTAAAGCTTTTTAACTTAAAAAAAAAACGGCTGATGAGTGAGTGATTATTACAGCTGTTTAAACAGCTGTGGGACGTTAAGCCTCAGTGTTTAAGGTGTTGGTTTGCTGATTTAGAAGATTGTGGGTTCAGTTTCTAACCCCACCAAGGTGCCATTGCTAGACCACTAAGCAAGAACCTTAACACTCAACTGCTCAGTTGAATTTAAAAAAAGATGGATGTAAGTTGCCCTGGATAAGGTAGATATAATGTAATGTAAACTTTAAGAATAACTGTTTTATGAAAATATAGTACAGGATTATTTTTTATTTCTTTCACCCCCTCGTTCACTAATTTCCAATAATAGTATCACATGGTGTGCCTTATCTTTTACATACTACATTAATTCCCTTCTTAAATTTCCTGCAGACTGGAAACAAAACACCATCTGGAAAAAAGGGGAAAACAGTGAGAAACTTATTTTTCCTTCTCTGTTTCAGTTCTCTGTTCATATTTTTCTGTTGCTGCATATGATTTACTGCCGAAGTGGAAAGTCAGAGTTTTCTCAATGCATTTAAGCGTTAAAATTAACCAGGAAACTGGTAACTGGTAGCAGCACTCTAAGTAAAGCGAGATATATTTACCTTCTGACCCATCCAGTCAGCTGTATAGTCAGTGTTAGAACTTGTTGATATGTCCGCTCACTAGAGGTGGGTTACATTTACAGGGTTTAGACGATGCTGTTGTCTAAAGTGAGCATTATCTCATTTATCCAACTGAACAAGTAAGGGCTAAGGGCTCTGTTCGAGGGCCCCGCAGAACTATCGAATAAATACTATGTATTTAGCAGCTTGGTGGGAGATTCTAGGATTCAAACTTACAAGCTTCCAATTAGCAGTCCAACATCTTAAACACTGAGTTGATTTCTTAATTTGGAATTCAAAATAATAAAAAAGCTTTTTTTTTGTACGAATTTAGTATGATGTTAAAGTTAAATGCAGCCTCACGTGGTACAGCTTCTTAGCGCACCCTGTTTATCTTTCTAAATTAAACCCACAGAGAATAAAAAACAGTTTTTTACTCTTTAGTTTTTACAGTGTTTTCGATGCATTTCACCTCCTAGGCAACAGAAAGCTCCACAGTTATTAGACACTGCATATACTGTATACGGTCTATATAATAAAATGTTTCACCAAGGATAAAACTAGCAGTGATATATCTTTACCTCCCACTTTATATATATATATATATATATATATATATATATATATATATATATATTTATTCAGTCTGTCTGTCAATCTATTAGAGGTGGGAAAAAAACGATTCGTTGATGCATCGCAATTGTTTCTCTAACGATTCCTGAATCGATACTTAAAAGTCCAGAATTGATTCTTAATTTAACTCACTACAATGCGGGGCTTGTGTGCGCACGTGCAAGACACAGAAAAATTGCAACCGAGCGTTCATTGATTTTAATAAAACAAAGAACGAAAGCCGTTCATAAGGTACTGAACTGGTTTGTTACATACAGACATGCAACTTTTTCTTCTGTCTCACACTCCTGTGGGTATGTACTCTCACCAAACTACAGCAAGCCAGTGGGAAAAATGCATTTAACCACATACAAAACTTAATAAACAGTTTAGTCTGTTACATAAGCACTGACTGATGCACATACGTATGCTGACGAATTTGCTTAATTTGAACAAAAATGGACATTAAATCAACATCGAATTTAAAACCGACTGTGTGGCAACTCTTTGCAATGCTTTCATCGGATTCTAAAAAAAGCAAAGTAAATTACTCTGTCAGTGGTGAGTTTTATTGCCAAGGATTTGAGAGTGTAATCCGTCGTGGATAACCCAGGGTTCCACACACAGTTGCAGGTACTTGAGCCAAGTGTACAGCGTGCCCTTACTGCTCTATTTAAGTGTTCTTCTTTTTTGTTACAATAATCTGACGTTTCGACGTTTCATTCAAAGCGTCTTCATTCTGAACACAACTTTGTTAATAAAAAAAAATGTATGAATCCGAATCATCTATTAGAATGGATGATATTGTCATACAGAAATTTTAATTCTGGTTAAAATGTAAAGATGTAAACATGTAGAAGAATTAGAAAAAACATTTAGATTTTGGAATCGGATCATGACTCCCAGAATCAGAATCGGATCAGATTGTAAATCACCTGAAGATTCCTACCACTACTATCTATCAATCTTTTTATCTACCTGTCAATGACTTTGTGTGTCATATAAAGCAGCAGCACCGGCGATGCTACCTCCTGCATGTCTGCGTTACTCCGGTTGGTCCCGACTGAATGCCACATGCTGTTTCTTCTGATTCATTTTCTTTATATCACACGAACAACACTATAGCAGCCACCTCTCACCAGCATGATGATGTGGACACGTATGTAAACACACACACTTATAGGCACACCGGTCTCTCGTCGTCGTTTCATCTAGCTCAGTTTTCATTTGATTGTCATTTCAGCGCTTGTAAATCACATGCTTCTAAAAAGGGCACATTTTAGGGAAATTTTAAAACATTATTAGGTTTAAATAGTGGAGACTGAAATCAATAACTAGCAAAGTTATTGTTATTGAATTCTTGAAGGTGTTGACTGCATTTTGAGAATCTCAGGCTCCGAATAGTGATGGTTTCCATAGTAACAGCTTGTTCATAGGGGTTTGTATTTGTATTAAGCGAAAAGAACCATATGTATATCTCGGTGTAACATTTATCAGTATTTTGTTGTGATTTGTAAAAGTCATTGATTTTTCAACAACGATAAATGGAACTATAAACGGGTTAATATGATGTCATATTTAACCAGTGAGAAGTTTGTCGTATAATGCTGTCTTTACACCAAACGCAAATTTTTTGCACAAGTAGACTTATCAATGACGCCAGTGAAGGCGTATTAGTTTTGCCACAAATGTGCCGTTATCACCACAATCGCATCTTCTGCGAGTTTAAAAAAAAAAAAAAACGAGTGAAAGAAGAGCTTATAGACACGTCCGTTGTAGAAGACAATGGATTGAGAGCATTATGGTAGCTGTCTGCAGGCACCATGAAATAAAAATATTGGGCAAGTAACGTGAAAAACATCCTGCGAGTAATCTAGAGTGAGTAACGCGATACACATATTTACTTCAGACAAATAATAATCTATGGTATACGCTGTTTCAAAATAATATAAATAAAATAAAAAAATAATCCATCACTCCAGCATGGAGTGTAACAGCCTGTACACAGTATGATCATTAGAGTCATTAGCCTATTTGACTGGCCACTTTAATTAAATAGATTGAAATTGTTTTCTATTTCCATTAACAAGATTGACCCATTTGGAAAACGGAATAGGAACAGGAGCCATATTAGGAGCACAGTTCATTTTACTAGAAGAGTGTGCTACAAATGTGACTATTCCACAGGCACATTAATTCTACAGTATAGTCCTATACGTCTTTATACCCTGAAGCGTTCGGCTTTAGGAGGGCTCCTGGGTTGCCATGGTAACCCCATAGCTGATGCCTGATTATTTGATGTGTGTGTGTCTGTATAGGTGTAGATAAAAAAAATAGCGCGTGTGAGAAGCAGGTAAGAGTAAAAAAGAATGACCCTATCAGCGTGTGTGTGAATGTGTGAAAAGGAAAAAATAGATAAGACATAGAGAAGCGAGAGCGAGAAAGAGGGTTTAAGTAAGCATCCTGATGGCCAGGTTTCAGAACTGGATATGCACAATGAGCAGGTTTAAATATTCATTTACCTTGTGCTGAAAGAGAGAGGAAAAAAATAAGAGCTAATAATATAAAAATATAAAAAGGCAGGGAAAATAGTCAGAAGGAGTGTGTGAGTCCTACAGTGTGCACCTATACCATTACCAGCTGTAAATAAGAGGTGTTAGTTTAAGATGTTGGACTGCTAACCGGAAGTCTGTGGGTTCGATTCTCAGTACCACCAGTTTACCATTGCTGGGCCACTTATTCTTATTATAAAAATAAATATACAATGCACTAAAGAAGGCGTTTGCCAAATGCAGTTAATGTAAAACTGTCATCACCAAGTGGTACCAGAGTTTTCTGAAATTGCTGAATGTTAAAAGTAATTGTTAGAAATATAGTGTTAAAATATCGCAATATCACAAGTAAGGTTGAAAAGAGAGGTGAAAAATACATTTTTGTGAACCTTTTTAAACTTGGGCAATTTTTATATAAACTCTCTCGCTCTCTCTCTCCCTCTCTCTCTCTCTCTCTCTCTATATATATATACACGCATATCAAAATTAAAATACAGATGTATGTTTTGGAGGAATGGTGGGTGCATGTGGAAGTGTGGCCTTGCATAATAGCCCTGCAGTTCTGTGTGCATGTGATTACGGAATCTGTAGGCTAGACATTCAAGTAAAATTGCTTTATATCTGATTATCTGATAGTTTATTTCAATGAATTCCTGTTAATTCCGATGTATTTCTGCTAAAAAAAAATCCCAACAAAGGTTTTGCATCTCTAATTGCTGTACATTGTACACTGAGCTGGATTTACAACATATATTCGATTGTTGAGTTGTTTGAAATTGAAATTGAAGTGCAATTTAAGTCGAAAAAATGATTTGTGTTTTCTTTATTGAAACGGTAAATTTTCATAAATCATATTATAATATAAACAATCCCAATAAATATGCAGCACTGTAAGTTATTTATTTCTGCTGTGTGTAGTGTAGGAGTGTGTTAATAGGATTTTTTTTTTTAAAAAAGGAAAAATAGTAGAATGCCCTTTCAAATATTTTCAGTGTATTTTTTAAAATGTTAGCAGTGTTCTAAAGTCACCACGGTGAGTTGGGATCGATCCAACTTGCAGCCATGATAGCTATTTTGTATCGTGCGTCAATAACTAATCAGAGTTGTGCGAGTGAGAAAGAAGCTAGAGATGGGGGTGAGTGTAGGTTTAACTGAACCTTATACTGGGTGCCTCTCCTCATGCTATGGATCTCAGCTAAGAATCAGTCTTATACAAAATTTGTGTGTGTGTGTGTGTGTGTGTAGGCATATGTGTAGGTGTGGATCAGTTTTCACCTTTCTAAAATGTCACCTGTCTTTGGCCAGCTGGGGAAATGAACCTCTGATATATGTAAGGCAATAGCATAGCACACATGGACACACACATACCCACATACCCTTCTAAAAGTTGCATTTAAAATTAAAGTCTTTATGAATTAATATCCAAATACATGTAAATATGAATAAGAAACATTAGCAAAAGCGAGGCTTTGTGTTTACACTTTAATGATGTGCTGCTGTAACAGTGAGATCGTGTAATAAAGTTCAGCTCAAAGCAAGGTTATTCCTGCTCCTCCTGCTCCTACCCCGAAATTAATTATTATTTATGATATATTATATCATATAATTTTAAGTGGTTAGAATGACTTAATGTAAATATTATTATATTTGATATTTTATTAATGTTGTTGTCACCGGAAACGAGTTAGTCTTGTGTTAAAAACAGCTGCGAACAATTATTTCCTTATCATCCTCTTTTTTTTCTCGTTCTTGAAATAAATAAGACAAAACATGGAGCCTTCAAGGATAAAATTATCAGCACTCTCCCCTCGACCAATCAGAATAAAGAATTCAGCCGCACTGAATAAATAAAAATGAAAGCAAAAAAAAAAAAAAAATACAAATTGAATACTACTCAATTTATATAATAGTGATAAATAAAGGGGTTATAACAGTGAGCAAAATTAAGTCATGTGTTTTATTAGAACGTCGAAAGTCAGATTCCATTTCAAATGAAAATCTATCTATCTATCTATCTATCTATCTATCTATCTATCTATCTATTTATGTTTTTGTGCAGACTGCGAGATGTCAAATCCTAGTGCAGATTCTAGTACCTCAAAATGGCCGCCGTGTAGCGTTCCATTGTTTAGTAATGCTGTTAGCTACTCATGTGCATTAATAAATTGTTTGTGGGTTACTTTAGACTATATGTGTGTGTGTTTACGTTTTATTGGAGGAGATTGACATTAGGCAGGTATTAAAAACCTGGGTGAATAATACAGTTCAATATTTATTGTAAGTGATGTAAATTCTGATAATTAGCTGTATTTTAGAGCAGCACGTTTACGTACTCGTTGCTATAGAGAGAGTGTAAGGACAGCTGTCTACTACGACTTATTTTGGATAAATCCCAAATAGTGAAATGCTGCCAGGTCATGAATGATATTTGTGTAACTGCTATTTTAAAAATCTGGATTTTATAAATTTTTGGAATTTAGAAATTTTTATAAATATTTTAGTTGAAAAAGTTTCAGCATGTTGAAGGTACAAGAAAGTTACTCAAATTCAGACTCCTCGCCAACATGTATATCTGTTGTAGTAATTGTACTATTCTAATTTCTTTTTATTCTAAGCTGTCTGTTTTGTTCTATATTTTTCTATTAATTAGTTAATTATTCTTTTTAGTCATATAATTTGAAATTACAATTTAAATTAGGATATTAAGTTAGGAGAAGTTAATTGTCTTGTTTAAATCAGATTTAGAAAGTACAAATTCAGTAAATTCGTTGCTAATCTAAAATCTGAAACTTAAAGAATGTTAAATTATATCAATAAAATAATTATTATAATATTTTGAGCTATACAGTTATTATTTATTCAAAAATATATATAAAATGGCAGCATGCAGGGTGAATCATGTATAAAAGCGTTTTTATTCTACATTTATTATAACAGCTAAAACGGAATAGCTGCTGCTGTGATCTTGTGTTTCTTGTTTGATGTTTATTGGAACTTTAATCTTAATTAGCAGCATGTTGCGTTTATGATGTAATACATTAAAGAAATAAAAATCGTATTTTTCTAGAAGACTTAGAGGAGTTAATTTCACTAAAGTTTTACTAGTTGGTCAAACTGTTATTCATTGAAGACTCAATTATAGTTATTCTTCTTCTATTATTAATATTATTATTGTTGTTGTTGTTGTTTTTGTTTGTTTTATTAATTATTTTTATAAAGATTAATAGTATAATCGTGCTATTGACACAATTTATCAACACCCACAGAAGGCTATAATTACATTACATTTACATTTACGGCATTTGGCAGCCTCCCTTATCCGGAGCGACTTGCATTTATCTTATTTATGCAACTGAGCAATTAGGGGTTAAGGGCCTTGCTCAGGGGCCCAACAGCAGTAACTTGGTGGTGCTGGGAGTTAAACCTCTTATTTTCCAGTTAGCAGTCCAACACCTTAACCACATATATGATGTAATCAAATATCTAATATTTATTTATTCATAGAATTCTTTTTAAACCGTCTAACATCAGAGATTTTTTAGAATGTTATCAGCACAATATTCTAAAAAACCTAAAGCATACAGATGACAGCCTACAGCCCTAATGAGTAGTGAATATTATTTTTTTGTGTGTAGATCTATAACAATTATCTGTTTATCGCCAATAAAATAACTAGAATGCAGTTATATATTTCAGATTATATACACTTACACTCTTTACTGTTATACTTTGATTCCAAGACTTGTGTGCATTTTTACATTTGTGTACAATTCAAAATATTGGCTAATAAATAATATACATATTTGGGTAAGAAAAATTATCCAGGTGTGTTTTTGTTTTGGATAATGTTTATATTTACAATAAAAATTGAATAATACTTAGTTATTAGGAAGATAGAGAGCTTATATTTTATTATAGCTTATATATATATATATATATATATATATATATATATATATATATATATATATATATATATAAATACTGTACAATACTGTACAAAAGTGTTTTAAAAAATATGAATTAAATTATTTGTTTTCTGTTGCAAGCAAATTGCAAACCCTATCAGTCACAAAGAAATGTTTCACAATATTTCATAATAATTATTGTCTTAAATAACTGCTTGTAAACGAGACGTAACACTATCTATAAAGATACATTTATACTTATTATTGTTCTGGTACATGGTTTACTGCATAATAGTCTGTTTAGTAGAAGTCTTTAACTGTTCCTTCGTACACCTTTTACTCTTTATCTCTCTCTCTCTTTCTCTCTGTTCCATTCTCTTCTTTCTCATATTCTTTCTTTTTCTTTCTCTCTCTCTCTCTCTCTCTCTCCATGTCTCATGCTTGACTGGTTATTCCGGTACTTGTGAAGGCGTGGTCGGATCAGGTTTAGTCTGTGTCTGTCATCTCCCATGCTACAGAACGGAATTCACTTTGCCAGAGATGACGATTGAAAGTTTCAGCTTGTGTCTGCTTACAGCATGAATGTATTAAACTGTGCGGATACGCGTCTGGTCTGCATCAAGCCGCGGCAAATAGCAGGTATCCGACGTTTTCACATCTTAACAGAGTGAGGTATTTTGAGCCGATTTTGGGTGTGCAGCACTAAAGGAAGTGTCTAAATGAAAGCCTGGTGTTTGTAAAACTGATGTTTTAGGACTTAAAGTGCATTTTATTGATATGGTTTTGTACTACAACATTGTCGGCTTGTTTTAATCAGATATTTTGATCAGAAGATTAAGTTGTTTAAGTTTCTAGAACTGCAAGCCGAATTACAGGTATGCATGTCATTTTAATATTTTAGCATATTTATAGTTACAGATAATTCACAGGGGCAGTGTAACAGACACTGTAGAATATTATTATTTTTTTTTAAATAAAAGTTAAAGATGTAAAACCATTTTCGTTTTTATATCATCTCTTAGGAGGAGCGACATACAAAAAGTGACACTTGTTTTACAAACATTTCTGTCTGTCAGTGTGTGATAGAAATTTAAGGCTAAAGGTTGATCACATGCTTAGATTATTGTATTGGTTTGAGTGGTAAATAAGTGAGTAAGGGATGTGGTTAGATTTAATAATAGTAATAAAATAATTGTCTCTCTATACAATCATTAAAAGGCGAATAGATGCAACACTTCTTTAGCGAGTGCTAGGTGTGGAAATCGCCGTGCACTTTATTAGGAACACCTGCACATTCATGTAGTTCTTTCGTCAACTATTCCTATAGCAGCAAGTTCAAAATAATGCAAATACAGTTTAATACCTTCTGTTAATGTTCGAATGGGAAAATAATGTGATCTTTCTGACGTTGTGGCGTATTTTGTGGATATTTTGGTGCTACACATTTTAGTTAGTTTAGAGTATTTCCGGAACTTCAGGGAAATTTTTACTCACAACAATCTCTTGGAAAGTCTACGATATACTTTAATAAAAGATTTTCAATAATAGCGTGGAAAATTTTACCTTGTCAAAAACAAAAACCGTTCTGTTCACAACAACCCCTTCACGTAGATGTTGCTTTAAATGCTAATGAGCCCCATCCCTCTGTTCCATGGGGCATTTCCACTGCTTCAAAACCATTTAAAAATTTTTTTTAATGACTTATTAATCATTAACAGACACCATTATAAACTATCTACAAAGGGAAGCTCACTTTAATGTTAACATTTTATCTTTACTAACAATGTTCACATTTTGTAATAAGACAATCATCTTAATGCATTCTTCATTATAAACCTGCAATTATGAATTATTGTAATGGCCACGCCGGGTTCCACACCCAAGCAGCGCGCACCCTACAAAAAATACACTTCATTCTTCTGAAGGTATTACTGAATCCATCAGTAATAGATATTTTTGGGATTTTCACAGATCTCTATTACATACAGTTGTAGGAAGTAGGGCTGCACATCTGCATCTATTGTTTCAGCATCAACATTGCAATGTGTGAACCTGCAAAAACACATCGCGGTTGTTTTTTTTTTTTTTTTTTTTTTTTTTTTTTTTTTTTTTTTGTTGTGTAATGTTTATCTGTGGGAATTGTAATTGCTTGCACCACAGAACTAATTTGTGGATTAATTGTTTATCAATCGAGTGAAAATTTAGCATTTGTAAATTGTTTTAAGGTCTGTTACTGTGTCAGCCATTTAACCAAGTTTAACGCATTCATACACAAGAAACACAACACTTTTGTAACTTTAACAAACATTAATTGTAATTAATTTATATAGTGAAGATGATGCAGTGTGTTGATACCTTTGATTATTCCGTTTCTGTATCTAAAACTCCAGAAACACAAAGAAGCACTGTTTATTTCATTTACATCTTTGTCCTGTTGTATTTATCTCTGCTTATAATTATATTTTTAAATAAAATTGTTTTATATTTTGCTCAGATGCACTCTCTTGGAAAGTTACCCTGATCATAGGAAAATAATAAATTCTTTCCAAAGAGAGCTATTATATTAAAGTCATCCGATAAAATATTTTCATATTACAATATACTGTATATGGCTGAGAAAACAAAATATACAGTTTTCCAGTAGTGTGCGGCACTAGTGGAGAGCCTTATGCTTGCTGACATTATTTCAAGCGAAAATTAAAAGAAATATTTAAAAAATAAAGCAAGCTCTACAATCTATTAGCAGTCTCCTTACCTGAGGTACAGTAAATGTCACTCCTAGTCTATACAGACAGGCCTCATCTCTATCTCTATTATTATTTACATAATAACAATAACTGCATAATTTGTTAGCCATAAGTTATATTTTTAATATTTTGTTTTAGGTATTAAACATTTAACAGCTTGTACATTAACACTTTTCTCTGTTCTGTTGATGTGAAGATTTGGGTGAGGGGGGGGGGGGGGGGGGGGGGGGGGGGTTAGTGTTGGACTGCTAACCGAGACATTGTTGTTGTTTTTTTTTTCAGTACAACCAAGTTACCACTGTTGGGCCCCTGAGCAAGGCCCCTAAACCCCAATTGCTCAATTGTATAAATGAAACAAATGTAAGTCGCTCTGGATAAGAGCATCTGCCCAATGTAGCAAATGCAATTGTAAGATGTACAGAAGCACCACTGACATTTTTACAGCTGGAGTCTAAAACATTTTGGTGAAATGTTTCAAAGGTATTATCAAAAAGGAAAAAAAATGGTTAAAACCTTTATTTCCAACCTTTTTTATTTGCTTGTGTTCCCGGTTATAGAAAGTGCTCAGCAGTAAGAGACTGAAGGAGCCTGGCTGATATTCTGAAATTATTCTAAAATCACCAGACATCAATCCTGCGGTGCAGTTGAGAACATTACAGTGCATTAAAAGTAATTACTGTTTTGGAGTAAAAAGCAGTGAGTTATTACTCAATCCCGCTCTTTCTCTGTGTATATAAAAATATTCAGCTTGATAGCTAGACAGACTGATAGACTGACAACTTTAGAATGATGGATTGTCTTTCTATACCTCCCTCTCTTTGCACTAAATCAGTTGATGTTCTTCCTGAAATAGCTTACGGTGATGTCTAAGCTTTCTCATAGTATAGATAGATAACTAGATAGATAGATTTAACAGGAGACTGATTTTAGATCAGTGTTAAATCAGTCTTTATGCCCACCCTACAAAAGCTTCTTTACTTTTTCCCCCATATTTTTTCTCCATGTTTTTAATCACACTGGTGTGCAGCAATGGATGAGAGAGAGTCATGCAGCATAAATGAGTCATTAACAGAGTCGCACAGTTATAGTATATATTTTTATATAAAATAAATGAGATGTATAAATGTTGGATAAACACTTTTTTAAGTAATCTTTTAGAAATTGATACAAACAAAGAGTTATTGTGTGATTTGCATCATATGTGAATTGAATTTACCTCAGGTAAGCTAATAATGTTAGGAATTTGTATCGGGTACATTGATGGCAGTGCTGGCGTTAGCTTTTTTGGATCTAGTCCTGCGTCAGTTATATTGCATCATCGTTTTTCGTTGCTGTGTTTAGGATTGGGTATAGCAAATAAGTTTACTGAATGCTAGTTCAGTATGTCTCCGGTATGCAGCACATTCATAATTGACCGATTGTCATGTGATTTTTAGAAAGGGAATTAAAGCAAATGGAATAATCACCTCGGTCAACGGATGCTCATACAAGGCTGAAAAAGGCTACATGATTAAAATAGAAATCTGGAGAGACTGGAGATTGCAGCTTGCAATGGGAGTACAATGCTAATAGGCTGGAAAGTCAATATGCAATGAGGGCTTAATAAGAACTTTATTAGCACTTCCGTGTTGGTTTAAATGAAATTTAAAAAATCGGTGACTGAAAGCTATGACTTTTCAGATGGTTTTTTGTGAAGTATGTTGACCTTCTGCTTTTTTTTTAATATTTGCACAAACTTTAACAGACTGTGGCACTTTTCTTCTCATTCCATCGTGCAAAGCAAATATGGTGTTTTGAAATCCAGACCTTGTCAACTTCTCTCTCTTTTTTTTTTTTTTACACTTTTTCTCTCGCAAGTGGTGGATGATAGATGTGGCCTTGTTAGTTACAGTCTGACAAAAAGTCCCTGAAATGGATTTCGTCTAAACATACACAAAATGTATTTAAAACCGTTTTGGATAGGTATTTCTTTAAAGACTGTTTTTTCCTGTTAAAAGCCCAGCAAAATGCTTTATTGCTCCATTGTTGACAATATTCAGCCTTGACCTATGTCATTAATGTTATGTTGATGAGGTCAGGCTCTTTGTGTTAATGTTAATAGTATTGATTTAAATATGCAGCTTAATGTAGAGCATTTCAACATAATAGACAGCAGAAGATTGAAATTAGAAAGAACGAGATTTATAAGCAGTAAATTCAACACAATATAGCGGATGCAGGGCAGTGAGAGGTTAATATTTTTTTATTTTTATTTTTTTTTAAGATATTTTTGGGGCGTTTTTGCCTTTGCTTATAGGACAGACAGAGATGAAATAGCGGAAATAGAGAGAGAGGACCAGGAAAGGACCCGAGCCGGAATCAAGTCCGGGTCGCCGTAGCGCAAATGCGGGAAGCATCCGCTGAACACTTTTAGGATGAATTAAAACGCTGACTACATTTGTATTAGCAGTAGAAAAGTAAATGGTTTATAACTAAGCCAAAATGTAATTGAAAAGCTTTACTTTGAAATTCTATTAGCAGTTAAGATAATAAGAAGCAAGGAAAATGTGGCACTGGTTGAGGTTTAATAAACAACAACACTAAGTTTAAAATACAGTCACCTGATTTAAAAGTGCAAACAGCATAGTTTTAATCATATAAATGTTTAAGGAAGGATACGTTTATAAGGTTTATGGTAATAAATGCACACACCCAGATTGCTATGCATTTGAGATGCATTATATTAGCTTGTTAACTTATTACATTTCCAAGAAACCAAACAAGAAGTTGGATTGATGAAGCTTAATGAAGAAATGTCAGTGTAATATCTGGCAAATTTCTGTTCAGGAGCGAATCTCAAAAGCACTTATAAAGCTTCTCATTAACGTGCTGTTATATTTCCCACAGCATTCAACAGCTGGTGGATCATTCTGGCTTTAAGTAATTTGTAGATTACTGTCAGGATTTTAAAAACGTGTATTTTTTTTAAGAAGTCTTAGATCCCTTGTGACAATATTTGGGTGTCTCAGTATTTAAGGTGGTAGCGGTCAGAAAATTGCATGTTCATATATGAGGGCTGCCTGAGAGCCACTTTTAGTCCTATAAGCAAGACCCTTAATATCCCGTCTATGTGCTTGAGTTATATTTAATTGCAGGTCGAATTCAGAGAAAACATCTTACAAAAAATACACGAAAATGCATTTGGTCACTTTCTTTCAGCATCAGCTGCGTTTGGTTTCTCAGATTGTCTGCTTTCTTATGGGCTTATGAGCTTATGAGACAAAGCAGGTAACCGGGTTAATTCAGTTTATAGGTGTCTGTGAAAAAGGGCTTGCGGGATCCCAGATCAAGGACCTAAACAAGTGTAAATTGTTCACAACCATAAAGATACCTGAGTCAGGAGTGGACACAGAATTTTCTTGCTCCTGGTCCCTTAATTCTCCTCTCAACCTCCTTGTTTTTCTGTCCAAGATGTTTTTATTAAAGAGCTAAATAACACATTCCTTTAATAAACTAACCACTTGCTAATCTACCTCGTCTGTAATTTAGATCTGTCTGTGGCATCTGACAGGTGAGTGCCGTCTAAATATTTAACCAATTTTTTACTCTGTAGCTAATTGGATCAAAGCTGGAGAGGTTTGTAAGCCTCGGGTCTACTTTCAGACACTAATACACTAGGGTTTCCGTATCAGCAAAGCAAAGCTGTGTGAGTTTTTGTCCTTACAGCATTTTAACATTTAGAAATTACCTTCAAATCTGTGCACTATTTATGGAAAGGTTCCGAATTAAATGAGACTAAAATCGGGATTTAACAATGACAGATCATTAAATAAATACCTCAACCTTCAAGCCTCTGGTTTTATTTGTCACTAGTTAAGCAATTGTCAATAAAAGAATTGTGAAATAACAAACAAACTCTATAATAATTATTATGTTCATTGATCAACAATATACAGTCTGGTGCAATGTGGAAAAACATATATTGAATATAAATGTATGTGTAGAGTTCTTGTTTTTATTTTTAGATTATATTATGTGTTATTTAGACTTATGTTTCTGTTTTTGTTCATGCCTTTGTTTGCTTCCTGTTTTGTTCTTGTCATGTGATCTTTGTTCCCCATGTTTTCCTGTCACGTGAGCTCCTTGTCCATGTGTGGAGTTCCTATTGGTTAGTCTTGTGTATTTATAGCCCTTGTGTTTCCCTTTGTCTTTGTCTTGGATTTTGGTTGTGTCCCTGTACTCTGCGGTGAGTCTTGTTGTCTAATGTTAGCGTGCTCGCTAGTTTTTTGTCAAGTCAAGTTAATGTTTGTTGTTTTGCTCAATGTTCATGTCTAGTGTTTATAACTGTAAATAAACTGCACCTTTGGGTTCTAAATACGACTCGCTTCAGTGGATTCATTACAAAATAAAAGAGAGAGTACAATATTTTTTTAGCTCTTTGTAGCATATAGTTGCACCATACATGTCCTTAATAACCCTTAGCCCACTTAAATTCGTCACCCCTATACTTTTGCCACAACTTTGGAGGCCTTATCGTCTAGAATGTATTTTTATTCTGTTTCTTTCACAGAAACACAAACCTGTTCCACCATGACAGATCATTTATACACCAAGTAATGTCTATAAACACAAGAATTGCAAAGAATGGCAGGTTTGGAAGCACTCAAGTGTAACACAACTTCCTGACCTCCTCCCTGACATGTTGAATGTCATAACTGATGAATCTGAATGCAAAAATGTAGGTTTTAATTGAGGCATCTTGAACCTTACCTTCATACTAAAAAAGCTATTTAACCAGAGTTTAATGCAAAAGAAGAGAATTGTCATAGTCTTGCCACTCCTTTTTAAAATATGAAGTACATCCACTCAACATGGTGATTCATAAACTACTGTAATAATATTGGTTAAAAAATTTTTTCTAAATGAAATTTCAAACATGGCCATGGCTGAGTATGCCAGGAAGACGGCTCTTTAGTTCTCTTTTAAGTAGATGAAGTAATAATGTTCATTATTATGAATCATTTATATAATCATCATAATTAGCATCATTTTTACTTGTTGTACCTCTAGTATAACTACACTATCTCAAATCGGGCCAGAAGAAAACAGCAGAAGAAAATCTAAGATAAAAAAATCAGTCGGTCCACTACTGATTAAATATTGAGTAGACCAAACAAAAAAAAATTAACGCAACAGTTTGCATCAATATACTTGCGTCATGACAACTTTTAATAACATTAAATACAGCCGGCAAACTATATGGAATTGGACAAGTTGCCCTTTCCCTATTCAGAGGTATTTTTAAGTAGCATTAACTCAATGTTTTGAGTAACTACCTAATTGTAAATG
Organism: Bagarius yarrelli; assembly: GCA_005784505.1. NCBI lineage: Eukaryota > Metazoa > Chordata > Actinopteri > Siluriformes > Sisoridae > Bagarius > Bagarius yarrelli. The sequence continues at coordinate 8,683,550 of VCAZ01000004.1, read as the reverse complement.
CAAGTTTTAAAGTTTACTCTAATGAGTCCACTCTGCATTTTTTTTGCTCATTTTATCAATGCTCGAGTCCAGCGGTAAAACATTTTATTTCTAGCAGGTGGAATTAACACCAGGTTTTTCTGGCTGTAGTCTTGAGGTGATAGAGGAGCAGTAGTTGGCACATGCCTGATCTCATTAGGCTGATGTAGGTTGTGATCTCGTTATAGCCGATGATGTAATCCGCTACGATGAAGTCTTAGGCCATTCAGGGTCAGTGTATTGGCATGTAGCTATGCACTTAGTCTGAGAAAATACCCTCTTAAAAATCAGCCAATGCTTTTCAGGAAAAATGTGCATGTGTGTATAAACTTCTGTGTTTAGTTTCTTTTTTATTCAAGCACAAAAGTGTAGTTTGTGTTTTGACACAGCAGGCGTTTTCACACATCCCGTAATGGAATATTTAAATAAATACGGCTGGGTCATTCTTCATTCCTGTGCTAATTGAATCAACCCAGCTATGTTGTGATAAAACAATGTTGCTGCATTTTCTGTTGAAAAATCAATATGACATTAAAACCTCTAAACCACTATCTTTCCGCAGGAGTCGTAAGATTCAGATCCGGAATATTCCCCCTCACCTGCAGTGGGAGGTAAGAATTGCTGTGTCTTGTCACTATACAATCTTGATTTCATAACAAACACAAAACACAACCTGACTGATTGCTGGCTATTTATGGTTGACACATCCAGAGCAAAATATTTGGCTTAATTAATATTCTGCACCTAAGGACAGCAGTCTGTAGCTGTAAGGGAGCTTATCTTGTATTTATACTTGACCCTAATAAAGTACATAGCTGGGACAAAATCTAAACATTATTGCACTCGGTGAATTAGGGACCACTGAAGAGAATGTTTAAGTGCATGGGAAAATAATCAAATGTAAGGCAATATTTTAAACATATATCAAATATATGTTGTATCTATGATGCTCAATAAAATATATTTAATCTTCCATGTGTGAGAAAAAACATTATATTTACAGTGGCAGTAAAGATGCCATTTCCCAGTGGGTTTTTAGGAGATTTGATTGCAGTGAATTCTAAGCTGGAAAACTGAAACTGTTTGAAAAGAAATAAAAGTTCTACATCTACATATACATTAGTTACAGTATTTCTCTTGCTTAATTAGATGTCATATAAGTACATGATTTAGACATGAAACATAAACAAAATTTTTAATGGGACATGTGGCCCAGCGCTTAGCACATCGCCATATCTGGTACTGTTGCGTGCCAGACGTCCTGATCGTGGATAAATTTTTTTTTTAATAATTTTTAAAAAAAATTTTATATATATATAATATATATATATATTATTTTTTTTAATAAAAGAATCTGGCCACAAATTTATTTGTATTAAATATATGTAAGTATTTATGTATGTAATTATATTTAAAATATATTTTAGCTGGTATTTTTTGTATATTTTGAAATATAATTCAAAATATATTTTAATCATATGGGTTAAAGCCCATGAACCAACACCAAACAATAAGCCTGTTCAGTCAAGTTAAGTTTAGTTCATGTTTGTTGTTTGTTTAGTGTTTCTGTATATAGTCAAGTTTAGTTTATGTTTCTATGTTCACTGTGTAAATAACTGCTAATTGCACAAGCTACGATTTACTAAACTTTTCAGCTTTAGTGCCTTTTTTTCTGGCTATACTGTAAATTAAAAAAGTAAATAAATCAGTGGAAAATAATTCAACTGTATCACGTTACCATATTACACACAGACATTCTTAGAAACATTAAATTAAATCCTCGAATCTAAAACTGTGAACACACAACATGAGAAACCCTCTTATAGCTCACTGATGGACTGATTCATAAAGGGTGCATTGTGTACAGTAATGTCGTTATCTCCATTATCTGAGCGTTATTTCATAATAGTGTGCAACCTGTGGCTCCGAAAGTACTCAGAGCTGCAGAGCAGGGATTTTATCTTTACATTAGGAGTAGATCAGGACTGGAATTTAAGAACAAGTTTTGAGGTATAAACAGAGAGTGGTAAAAGCGCCGTATTTCTACATGCATGGCGTATGGTAGCTGCTTTACAAACAGCCGTGTCTTGGGATTCATTTCCATCGATTTAAATAGCTTTCATGCAGTTTTGTTAATTAGGCTGGGATGTAAGAGTCTAGCCAATATGATTAGGCAGCATTTTTTTAGCATGGTGATTTATCAGCGGTCTTACCAAAAACAAAAAGAATTTCTATCTCTATTTTAGCATATTTATATTTAGTTTGTTCAATAATAACAATAATAGGTGTTCTATAGGTCTCCAAATATTTAAGAAGTTAACTTTATTACGTGATTTTGCCACAAACACGCACGTTTCCCCCTTGATAGGGAACTTGTGTTAACTCAAAGCCATCAGAAACCTTTTTGTTCCAGTTATGAGAAAGATTTTAATATGTTCCTTTCCTGACAAAGGTAAAATTTTTCGGAAGAAATTTGTCGATCTTTACACAGACAAGGAATTTTTTTTTTTGACAGGAGCTTCTACAGCACAAACAAAATGACAGTGACGAGACAGAACACAGATAATAAAAAGCGCTAGAAATATACATTTTTGTAGATTGTATACATTATGTCTATAAATTGTATAGATTATATAGTTTTGTAGATTGTATGTGAACCCAAAGATTGTGCAGGTCGATTTCCAGCTCCACCAAGCCAATCTACAAAACTATACAATCTATACAATGTATAGATATACTGTATACAATCTACAAAAATGTATATTTTCTTAATATTTTTGGTATAATGTTAATTTCTTGTACCTTTTATTATCTGTGTTCTGTCTCATCAAGACCTCCAATTGCTCAGTTGTATAAGAGAAATAAATGTAAGTCGCTCTGGATAAGGGCGTCTGCCAAATGATGTATATGTAAATGTAAAAACAATAGATGTTTTAGGGTGTACAGGTAAGAATGCAAGAGAATGTAATTAAGTATGTGTGTTAAATAAATAAATAAATAAAAAGTGTTATAAATAGTGCATTACACGTTTATTACCGTTAACTGTTTATAAGCTGGATTCCCGAGGAAATAAACTGGTTTTGTGTCGAACTGTGACAGGAAGTGGGGCCCAGAATGATTTTGCCATTCCTTTAATAACATTTCTGAATCATGTTGTTAACCATGTGAGCAACCACAAACGTATTTCTATCCCACAGATATGTTTAACGCTCACATCTGATAAGACAGAATTACTTTCTTTTCTATAACAGCACCTCTGACATTTGTTCAAGTGTTATTTCAGTGTTCTGATAGGTTATGTTATCCCCAGTAACAAATTAATCACAAGGTCTTGCATGGCAGATCCTCCACATCATCTTTTACTCTTCACTTTTGCTTTAAAAAAAGATGTATAGAAAAAATAAATAAATAAAAAGAAGGTTAATAGTGTTTGGGTCTCGTTATGATATCAAAAGAAGAAAACACTTATTTTAGAAAAAAATAACAAACGTCCGCATCTTTAGCTCATATGTCTTCCTGTCTGTCTGTCTCACCTGACCAGGTTCTTTTACTTGTCTAACTCGCGTGTCAAATGTATCAAAGCTCTGACTAATAATTGAATTATTTATAATGATTCAACATGACTCATTTGTGAGAGACTGTCTGTCTGCTGCCTTTTGGTCTGTTTGTGTGGGGAGTTTGTGTAACTGTCTGACTGTCTAGCTGTCTGCCTGTGTGACTGTCTGTCTGTTTGTAGTTGTTAGGGTTTCTGTCTAGCTGCCTGTCTGCCTGCCTGCCTGTTTATGAGTCTCTGTAATGTCTGTCTCTTCTATTTTGTCTATCTCTTTGTGTGTGTGTGTGTGTGTGTGTGTGTGTGTGTGTGTGTGTGTATTTAATGGAATGTTTTTTCTTTCTCTATAGGTTTTAGACAGCCTGTTATCACAGTACGGCTCAGTAGAAAACCTGGAACAAGGTACAGTCATACAGCACATTGATGTGTGTGTGTGTGTGTGTGTGTGTGTGTGTGTGTGAAAATCAGAGAGAGAGAGAGAGAGAGAGAGAGATGCAGATTTGTTTTATTTTTTAAGTGTACGCTTACTAGTGTCCTAGATGTGTGTGTGTGTGTGTGTGTGTGAGCTGTCAGGTGGTCTGAATCTCACTAGTTGATGTGTGTAATTTATGGTAATGCATGAATTCTGTGTTTGTGTGTGTTTGTGTTATGGTAGATGATGATGCCTTACTTTTCCAAGGAGATTGTTTAATTACTTTGGCACACACACACGTTTAGTTCACACACTACTTTTTGGTCATGTGATAAACCATTTAACTGCACTAAATTTCTTAAAGGTTGACTTGTAAATGTGTGTGTGTGTGTGTGCGTGCATGCACGCTCGTGTACTATTGGCGGTGTGGCCTGTGGCATGGTCAGTTCCAGGAAAGAGGTGTGTCCTTCAGTTTAAGTGAAGAAGGAATGGCCCCTGTATCTGTCAGTCATTGCAAACGGGGTGTGGCCTAAGTACTATGTAACAAGATATGCAGTTATTTTAAATAATGTAATTATCTAACAAAATGAGATCTGATCTTGGTTCAGACATGCTGGATAACTGAAGAGTGTGTGTGTGTCCGTGTATGTGGGTGCATGTTTTGATGAAATTGTTGAAAGGGTTTTTTAGTTAAATGGGGTTGTGTTGAATGGTCTGTGGTGCTTTGATGTCTGGGAGGTCTGTCCCTATGTTAGTTTGTGTGTGTATGTGTGTGTGTGTGTGTGTGTGTGTGTGTATTTAAATTCTTTAAGAGCTCTGATTTACAGCTTCCTGTCACCAGACGACCACTAGACGCTTGATAAGTGCAGCGTCTGCATGTAGTGCGGGTGTCATCACAGCTGCCCACAATCTACCTCAATGAGTTTGTGTTTCTGTGTGTGTGTGTGTGTGTTGGTGTGTGTGCGATTTAGAGTTTGTGGCTAAATCATGATATAAAAGGTGAACCGAATAAGTGAACATTTTTAGCCTGAATGTGTGTGTGTTTCTTTGTAGTGAATGCTGACTCAGACACAGCTGTGGTGAATGTCACATATGCATCAAAAGAGGAAGCTAAAGAGTAAGAGACTATTCATCTCTCTTTCCATCCTTCCTTCCATATTTTTTGTCAGTTTGTTCCTATTTGGAGATTTGTCCTTTATGCCTTTTCCTCGTCTATTTGTATTCTACATTTATATAGAAATGAAATAAGAGATGATGTAATAAAAGAAGCACAATAATAATTTTGATGTTTTGAAGTTACAATTTATTCATTCTTAATTTATTTATTCAAGATATAAGAAGCAGCAGATTTAAAATGTTAAAATTGACTCAACTTGTTTAAAAAGAATGGAAATAGATTATTTTTATTTCAGTATTGTCAGTAAAAGGCTGTGTAGACATTAACTTCAGTTTTACACCAATGCCGGAAAGTCGGTTGGCAAAATATTTCTTAACATATTATGTATCATAACAATGACTATAAGTACAAAAATTTGGTCTTTTATTGTCATTTATTCTGGATTAAGAACCACATTTTTAGCTTTATATACTGAAGTGTTTTTACAATTATAGAATATTTACAATTATATAATCAAAAGTTTAAATCTGTAATATATATTAAATCTAATAATATCTATATATATATATATATATATATATATATATATATATATATATATATATATATATATATATATATATATATATATTATACAATATTATTACACATTTGTAGCATGTTTATATTAGTCATTGAATTCTACCTCACTTAAAAATGGTCAGATTTAAACTTTTTGATGAAAAATGGTCAGATTTAAAAACTTTCTGCACTTTGTTTGTGTAATAATCTTAACTTGTTGAATGTGAAACGTTTGTCAGGGCAATAGAGAAGTTAACGGGTCACAGTCTGGATAACCACTCCTTCAGCGTTTCCTACATTCTGGACGTGGAGGGCAGTGGGAACGAGAGTGAAGTGGGACCCCAGGCCCAGCGGGGGGCGTCCCGAGGCGGCAGAGGGATGCGGGAGTCTGACTCCACCCACGCCGGGGCAATGGGGGGCTTGCAGGGAGCTCACCACACACACCACGAGCTCCCGCTGAGGCTGCTTGTCCCCACACAGTTTGTGGGAGCCATTATTGGCAAAGAGGGTCTGACTATCAAGAACATCACCAAGCAGAGCCAGTCTAAGTGAGTACAGAGGACAATTTCAGCAGCCTGTATGTAACTAATTCCAGCATTACTCCAAAAAATGTCAATAAAAAACATGCTTGGAGGACATGTGAAACAGTGCCAGACTGCGGAGACAAGTTAATAAAAATCGAAAGCTAATAATTCTGTGGATGTATGAAAAACAGCCATGTGGTGGTATAAGAGTTGAACAAATCTGTAATAATTTAATTAACAAATTTCCGCCCAACATCTCAACAGTTTTATATATATATAGATATATATATATATATATATATATATATATATATATATATATATTGTCTATATATATATATATATTTGTTTGTTTGTTTGTACCCTCTTCCATCTCATATATCTTGTATTTAATTCTTCTTGCAGTATTTTGTCAGAGAAAACAGCTTGCTTTTAGAGCGCACAATAAATCATTCTTTAATCACAGTCACACATATATATATATATATATATATATATATATATATATATATATATATATATATATATATATATATATATATATATATATATATATATATATATATATATATATATAGTATATATATATATATATATCTATATATATATATATATGCCTCTGCAGTGCGACAGCCTGAAAAGGCTAAAATTACCATGGCTTATTCAGCATTAAAGTAGATACATCAAAATCACACAAAAACAGCATCGCTTAACCGATACGGCACATACAAGAGGACTCAGTTTAGTGTGGCTGGGAACCAGACGCCATTCAGCCTTGTGTTAAAGGAATAAAGAACCTGAACATTTTGGCTGCAATGATATAATAATTAGGTTTTACTAGACTATTATGGGTTTGGTTCATCTTTTAGAATCGGTGTGTGCATGATTCAGGTCACACTGCTGTCTGGCTCTCGGAGTCTTCTGCCCCTTTGTCATGGTTTGCCATTTGTATACAAGTAAGAAATAGCAGGAAGTCCAGGGGTACCTAACGGAATAGTGAAAAAAGCACACGCAAAATATTATTGAATATGTCCCAGACAACAATAAATTCAAAATGAAGATTTTTTTTTGTGCCAGCGAGTAAACAAAGATGATTTCTGAGTACCGATATGACCCGCTTTACACAGTCACTATACATTCAAGGTTGTTCAAATCTGAAATTTTTGTTTTTAAATCTGAGTAACAGGAATGATTTTCTAACCAACCAACCAGAAAATATGTTTTTATCATTTGTCTATTTATAGTTTCTTTCATTTTAAAAAGAAAAAAGCAAGGAAAAATCCTGCACACTTGCATACTTAAAAAAATATCAAAAGGGTTTTTATTGATAAATAACAACATCATTGTTAGTATTTCATGGTCCTTTGCAGTGATTGGTCAGGATTTGAAAAAAAATGTGAATGAGCTTAAAACCTTTTGATATTTTTGCAATAGTGGGTTTTTTTGGTTTTGACCTATTTTAGTTTTTTCTTCTACGCACCTATCCATTGCTTTCAGGTGTGTGAGGCTTGATTGTTATTTTCAAAAGCAAAACAGCCAAAATACTTTTCTTTTTTTTTTTTTGAGACAAATGTTATTATCTTGCTAATCCAATCCAGAGCCTTTTATGTAGCATTGTAGGGTTATGTCCTCACAGCAATCAAATAATCCAAAAAAAATTATACAATATTCATCTTTACACATGTCTCTCCTTCTTGGTCTCAGAGTGGACATCCACCGTAAGGAGAATGCAGGGGCTGCAGAGAAACCCATCACTATCCACTCCTCCCCAGAGGGCTGCTCACACGCCTGCAGGATGATCCTGGAGGTCATGGAGAAAGAAGCCACCGACACCAAAACGTTAGTGACACTCAGTGTTTATGCTACAGACTGGAATAACATTTAAAACCCCAAACTAGGGAATAATGTTTAATCTCAATTTGATCCACTGCCTGTCTTACAATTGTAATGTATTACGTTTCGACTTAGTTTGTATTCAAGTACGCACACACACACACACACACACACGCACACAACTAGAATTACTCCATAATTCATATACACAGCTTGATGTGCATGAAATTATTATACCACATGTAATTCCTTTATAATTACGAGTGTGACTAAAGGAGGCTTAATCTCTCTCTATTGTTTGTTTCTCTCTTTCTTTCTCTTTCTGTTTCTCGCTCCCTCTCTATCCGTGTTTGATAACTGTTTCTCTTTCACTTTCTTATTTACTGTCATTGTCAAATCTCTCTCTCTCTCTCTCTCTCTCTTCCTTTCCTCTCTTCTCAAATCTGCTATCTCTCTCCTCTCTTCTCTCTTCTCTCTCTTTCTCTCGTTCTCTCTCTCTCTCTTCTCCATCTTTCTCTCTCTCTCTCTATCTCTCTCTCTCTACCTCTCTCTCTCTCTCTCTCTCTCTCTCTCTCTCTCTCTCTCTCTCTATCTCTCTCTCTCTTCCTCTCTCTCTCTCTCTCTCTCTCTCTCTCTCTCTCTCTCTCTCTCTCTCTCTCTCTCTCTCTCTCTCTCTCTCTCTCTCTCTCTCTCTCTCTTTTTCTTATACCCAGTGCTGAAGAGGTCCCTCTAAAGATTTTGGCCCATAACAGTCTTGTGGGACGGCTGATCGGTAAAGAAGGCAGGAACCTAAAAAAGATCGAGCAGGACACTGGGACCAAGATAACCATTTCGCCGTACGTACATACTCCAGTATACACTTTATTATTAGTATTAATAATACTACTATTGTTATTAGTAGTAGTAGGTTTATTGACCCATGTTTCCCCTCTGCAGCCTGCAGGATTTGACCATCTACAACCCAGAGCGTACCATCACGGTAAGAGGAGGAGTGGAGGAGTGCTGTAACGCAGAGGTGGAGATCATGAAGAAGCTGAGAGAGGCGTACGAGAACGACATGGCTGCCCTAAACGTGAGCATATTTCAGCAGTACTTATACTCCATTCAGGGTTTTTTCAACCTCACACCTAAAAAGTGACTAGTGATAATAACAAGTCGTTCTCAATGTCAGAATATCAGATTGGTTTTTAAAATCTAAACAGAACAGATACATTTCTTGCATTAACAGCGTGTCGCTCTTAGTTAATATAAAGCACAAGATTTTCTGCACTTCTGGTTGTGAGCAGAGGCTGCCAATTTTTAGAACTTTGATGTTTAGCTTGATTTTACACTTTTTCAGATTTACATACAATGAGGAGAACTATTTTTTTGTGGACAGACCAACAGTATAGCACACTGTAGCAATCACAATCCATACAGACATTTGCAGAATATGTGATACATATTACAGGGCCAGCGAAACTGAAGAAGAGGAAAATCATACCATATATTTACCAATAAAAAACCCCCCCAATTTTTAGTGCAAAATTAAAAAAAACCACACAATTTCCACACAATTTAGTTTGTCACATTTTCCAACATGTGGTTAGTTTAACAACAATCGTTCTTGTGTAAGATTGCAGACGCTGACGTTTTATTTGATTGCTGGTGTATTTATTAATTTATTTACTCTGAAAACACCTGTGATGCTTTTTTGTCTTGTCTATGAACACCTACTTTTAGGCTGCTCTTTTCATTAAATCTAATGTTAAGTATTAAGTGTTTTCTGAGTTCTGTGACTGGCCATAACCAGTTAGTAAAGTGAGAAGGCAGCAGGTTATTTCTGTTTTATTGTTTTATTCCCTTTTGAGTCACAGTTGCACATAAAATGACGTGTTTTACTCTCGCAAGCAAGGTGTAAATAAAGCCTTTTCAAATCTACGCTTGTGCCAAAAAACCTGACAACCTTTTCCAGAGAGGAATTCATTTGCTTCTGAGCTGAAAGCAAGCAGTCAGTGCAGTATTGCTGCGCCACCTTGTGGAAGACCTTGGCTTTTACACCTGTACTTTTTCCAGTGATGGAAAAAAGTACCGAAAAATTATACTATTATACTATATGCTATATATTATATTTAGTTAAAGAAATGTTTTGCTATGTAAGAAGTAATTCACAAAATCCAACCTACTTAAGTGTCAGAGAGTAAAAAAAAAAGCACTACTAAATGTTATAAATAACAAAAATGCATTCAGTAAATATATATATAAAAATAACACTTGGCTCTTAAAGAGGTATTAGCTCAGTATTTACCCGGGCCGGCTATAGGCATGGGCAGGGGTGGGCTGAGCCCAACCAAACATCAGTCTTTCCCACCCAATCAAAATTTTGTGAAAAGCGTGTATAAAAGTGAATATAAATAAGTTTTCATTCTCTTTTGTCTGAGATGTGATTTGATAAAAGCAGTCTGAGGTGGGCTCTGTGTTGAGAAGTTTAAGGGCGGGGTTTAGAATCTCCTGACCAATCACAACGCAATTGTTTCCCATTTTGATTGGCTGTAAGTAACGGCGCGGTCTATACTCGCGAGGAGAGACGGCTTACGGGTCTGTGAAGAATTACAGAGAAACTGAAACAGACAAAATGTATAAAGTGGGGAAAAATTTGCTTTCAAATGCAATGCTTTGATTTTTGGTGCCTTTAAAAAGCCTGTTAGTGGCAAATGCTACAGAGACTGTTGCCTGAAAAAATCCATCATCCCCAGTAACCGTGTCAGAAACAAATCTGACTCCCTCCACTGAAAAAACTTTTTACTCAATGTTTTAATGTTGTGTTTACTCAGGTTATTCATTCGTACTCTTTATATGTTAAAATCTGTAAAATTCATAATCTGCTCTGACTTGTTTCTCCCTGTAGCTGCAGACGGCCCTGATCCCCGGTTTGAACCTGAACGCTTTGGGAATTTTCTCTCCCGCTCTTCCTGTTCTGTCATCAGCCACAGGGCCGCGTGGAGTCACTTCACTTCCTAACACCTACAACCCCTTACTGGTGAGCGGCAACATTCAGAGTAACATGAAAACCAGATATTGTTGTGGTCTGCACAAGGCTGAACAGTATAAAAGAGCTGTTGTAATATTAATATCGATCACACTTTCTATTTAAATAGGCATAAAACCTATTAAGTTTCATCATAGATGTTATGCACACTGTGTTAACTCAGTTTGTTAGGAACACCACCAGGCATTATTCACTGACTGAACAGCTTCAGTGCAATGGATTTTACAAGATGTAAAATCAAATCGTTGCATCATGTGAAAACCTGCTGCATTCCAAAACTGTGCTTTTGGACTTACTTCATGGTGACTGCTGAGGTAAAACTCGCTGAACTCACTGAACTCACTGTCGTTAATTCTAATTTATGAAGCACAATAAATACAACTACCGGTGACCTGAATGCTGTGTAAAATAAGAAACGATTAACAGAAATTAAGACAAAGAAATGCACCCACATTAAGACAGCAGCAAGACATAAAACGAAACTATTACAGCTCATGAACAGTACACCAGATCAAATAAAATGATTTTAACCTGGATTTAAAAACTAATAGTTTGGGAGCAGTGTTAATTTGTGTAGGTAGATCCCTCCGAGGTGTCGGTGCGGCTACGGCAAATGCTCGATCACTACTAAACCTTAGTCTGATTCAAGGAACTACTAAGAGCCTAAATTGGCAAACCTCATGGTTCTTGTTGGTTGTTGTTATATCAACAGACCAGAGAGCACTTTAAAATTAATCCTGTAGCACACAGGATATACCAGTGCCAAGACCTCAAAACGAATAAAATTCTGCACTCCCATCAAAACTGTGGGAGCCACATTTTTTAACCATTTGGAGGCAATTTAAGGCAAACGGTAATCAAGCCTTGTAGTGATAAATGCATCAATTACTCTTTCAAAGTTGGTGAAAAAGAGAAAGGACCATTTTTAGCAGGGTTTGCAGCTGGTAGAAGCTAGCCTTTAGCTCTATCAAGCTTTAATTCAATTAAAAAAAGTTTCAACTGTGTCAAGAAACTGTTACACCAACAACAACCTAAACACAAGGGAAACATCACTACATAACATAGAAGACAAACCCAGACATGTAATACTCCTGATTAAACAATCATGTAAAATAATGCATTATTAAATGTTTCTAAATTTCATGCAGAGTTGACAATTGTCTGAAATATACCCATAAACCGTTTTATAGCCTTCAGGCAGCTAGTGCAAGTGCAGGGTCACCTCTGGACTTTAGGTTTGATTGAGGAACCTGTATGTGATTTTGTGCATAAGATGAAAATGACTAAGATTAGCAAGGTATAAAGAGGCTGTATAATGCAAGGATTTAAAAACAAAGATTAAGATCTCGAACTTACAAATCCGATGGTCTCAATACAGGAGTAATGTGGTCATATTTCCAAGCTCCTGTCAGTAGTATTGTACAGATTTGTAATCTGTCCAAAAGTTTTGTTTGAGACAGTGATCTGATAAAGAAAAAGAAAAACATGAATAAAGATAATTCATTCTGTTGAGGCCAATTTTTGACTCTGAAGCTGAAAATCCACAGACTATTCGACTGCCCTGATTCATTTAGCAAGTGCATTTTTGTGTGGTGTTATCCAAAGTGTGTGGATTTCTGTGGGAAGTGGTAGCTCAGTGGTTAAGGTCTTGGACTGCTAATCTGAAGATTGTGGGTTTAATTCCCAGGATCACCAACCTGCCATTGCTGAACCCATAAACAAGGCTCTTAACCATCGACTTCTTAGTTGGATAAAAAAAAAAAAATGACATAACTGTAAGTCACCTGAATGAGGGTGTCTGACAAATGCCAGAAAATGACAATTTCCATCCATCTCAAGGTTTGCCAGATTGTGCAGTCTAAAATCCTTTTCTGTCTGACAAAATGTTAAACGAGCAGTTATTTGAGTTACTGAGGCCTTTCTGTCAACTGGACATTTTCTTTCATCAGCAAGGAATTTCTGCCTGCAAAGCTATCGCTCACTGAAATTTTTGCTGATTTGCTCCGTTCTGTGTAAACCGTATGTTATGGGTGGAAAATCTCAAATGCTTTCCTTAAAAAGAATCTGGTAAACTCAAACCAAACCATCTGGCAGCAACTACCATGCCAAGGTCAAAGTCGCTGAATTCACAGGAAGTAATGTTTACCACAACTCTTAAACTCTTGTCATGCACTGAACTGCTGCTACGTGACTGGCTGATTAGAACTGTGTGAATGAGTAAGTGATTGTGACTGTGGTGTGACTATGGAGTCTAGTTGGCATTTGTGGAAGAACCAGTACCAAGAGAAATACCAAGAGAAACTCCTTCCACTTTTTCAAATCTGGACACTTTGTCTTGTGGTGGTAACAGTAACAGCCTACGATTTCCGACAGTCTCACCAAACTAGGGCAGTCGCCTGTATTGTGGGTTTTCTTGCCACAGCATAAAAAAATAAACTGCGTTGCTGGGGTTTAATTAACTTGTTTTTTCTAAAGAAAAATGAGAAGAAAAAAACAAGTACTGTAAAATTGGGACTAGAACCATTTGTAATAGCATGATAGGGATTTACTTTATTTTACATTATAGTTTCCCAGACCAAAGATTTCTAGTTCTTTTCTATTTTCCGTTCTTTAATCTTTAGCTGTTTTTATCTCAAATTTCAGCCATTTTGTTATGGTTTTCTGCTCACGGTGACTGTAAAGTGTGCTTATTTGAGGGACAGTAGTCTTCTGGTGAGCTTGAACCTGCCTGGACGTAATCCTCAAAAATGACTTCTAAAACTGTATTTAGGGCCATTCTACTGTTAGGAGTATGTTATTATCATAACTCCGTAACTAATCCCTGGACAGCTTAAAGTGGGTGAGTGGAAATAAAAGGCTTTGAATACTTTCTGTATGACTTTTAAAAGAGAACCTCGTCCTCCAGTACAAAAATGAGACACTTTTTTGTCTCTTTTGGTGGTCACAAATGGACAAGCAAAGAGAACCTCTTTTGCCAACAAGGTTATCAAGGGCTGGTTTAACACGTTGCTCTTTCATCCGCCTCGCCGTAATGTGTGTGCTAGAGAAGGAAGTGAGCCAGGAGGGTTAGTCATCGCTGATTCACTTGCTGTGGTTGGGTTTAACAGGAACATAAAGCTCATTAATAGAGCATGAGCTGTAGGGCATGTGGGGTCATGATCTGTCCCTGCTGATTTGTGTCTGAATAATCGCATCTCGCAACAAATAAAGTGTGACTCATTTTATGCTTTTTATAACAACTAACAAATCAAAAATGTCAAATGTTCAGTCATACGTCAGATCTAATAATACTGTTTACAAAAGTGGCTCTGACCTGCAAAATTAGTGAAGCGGTTTCTGGAACTAGTTAGCTACAAGGCTTCATTATCTCTGTTTTTACCAGGGGGGCAAAAAAAACAAAAAAACAAAACAATTTGCATCTGTTTTTGTTGTGCAAATGTACAACATTGAATGTCTTTATCATGTCACACCTCACAGAATTGCTTAATGGCTCATATAAAAGCAGACACTAGCAAAAAGTTTAAGAATTTTTATTATTTATATAGGTTCTCTTTTTTTATTAGCCTAGTAGGGGGAAAATGTTGAAAAAAAATTCCTATGAAAAACATATAAATGTTTAGATATCTTATAAATCAAATAATGAGATCAAACCCTCAAGCCTCAGGTGCTGGTTTATAATTAACAGATTAATGCGATACAGGTTAAAACATCTCACACACGTGTCCTGACTAATTTTACGAGTCGCGGCGATAAAATAGTTCATTTCTTTACACTGATTAAAAATGTAAGTCCAAAAGTTAAATTAATGCCAATGTATTAATATAAATGTAGAATCTAATATGTACTAATAGATTTACAGTGTAACTATTAGCAGTGAGCAGCGCATAGTGATGATAGCCATTGGTCATATATACATCTGTGTGTGCTGTTGCATCAGGATGAGTAAAAACTACTGCTAGACCTCCAACCTGAAAACTGTTTAGTGATTCCTTTGTTAGTCTTAAAATCTTGTACTATCATTGTGATTATTATTTATGTCTCAGTTTGATTGTCTATTTATTTTATACTATACAGTATACGAAACTGAGTATGGGAGGCGAGTAGTATGTCCTTAGTATGCAAAATATAGTCCGCGAAATGGTCCCGGAAATGTAAGTATGCATAGGATGTACGCTTTACTATCCCAGAAAGGCAGCGGGAGGGACAAAGTGGCAGAAAGTGTCGACGCAACATTTTGCTTTAAGTGCTTCAAGTGGATTAAGTAGTTAAATTGCACCTGATTATCATATTTCAAGTTAAATTCGTCAGAAAGTACATACTTAAATGTAGTTTTCGGACGGAGCCTATAATGTTTAGTAATGCAGATATCTTTTATCCGGTTTTTATGATTTATACACTCACCATTTAAAAGATATCTATAAAGACCTGCAAATACTGAGTTCAAATATCCCATTTACGCTACTATGCAGTGTTTACACTTTGTTGTGTTACGTATGGCAGATATTTATAGAAATTATTCTGGATGACACTAATCTTCGTTATTTTCTAGGACAGCTTATAAAAAATACAATGTCATGGCTTGACATATATACATTTATATTTACAGCAGACGCCCTCATCCAGAGCGACTTACATTTATCTCTTTTTTTTATACAACTGGGCAATTTGGGGTTGAGGGCTTTGCTCAGGGGCCTACAGTGGTGGCTTGGTGGTGCTGGGAGTCGAACCCCAGCCTATCTGGTATCAGTCCAACACCTTAACCACTAAGCCACCACTTTAAAAAATAAATAACTGAACTCTTCTTTTAAGCTGCAGTAAATATTTGTTGTTTGGTTTGTATAATTGTGGTACACTGAATTGTGTGTGTGTGTGTGTGTGTGTGTGTGTTGTCAGGGTCAGGCATCAGCGCTGGCCGGTTTGTACGGATCTTCCCCCGCATTACCCCTCCAGCAAACAGTAAGTCCTGCTCTTTAATTTTTCCAGTCAATGAGAGTAATTTTGATTTCTGAGAAAGCAGGAGACAACCACACACACACACACAGACACACACACACACAGACACACACACAGAGTTGCGGGATGGAACAAGCCTAATTGCTGTATCGTTTTTCATTTCATCAACTCGAGTCAGCAGCTTTTAGAAAACCTGCCAAGGCAAAGAACAGAATTACAGCATCTGTCAACTCACCTCACACAGTACAGACCTGTAAACAGGTGCTTTTTGTTTGTTTGTTTGTTTTCAAAACACAAAGCTTTCGTTTTAAAATCATAGAGAAAAATGTATTTAAGGGTAGGATTTAGTTCAGATGTGTGTAGTATTATGGTCTGTTTAAGGTTCTTACAAGATGATCTAAAGAAAGAGAAAGAGAGAGCATAAGGAAAGCATGTGTATGGGTGGGTGGGTGTCTGTATGACCGCTTGAATCATGTGTGTGTTTGTGAGTGTCTGTATTTAGCAGTCAGTCGAGTCTGTTCTATATATTGTGTGTGTGTGTGTGTGTGTGTATGTTAGGCTGTCTAGTGTATTTAGATATTGTGTGTATGTTTGTCTGTGTGTGGTTTTGCTCTCTCATGCTGGAATGACTAATTGTTTTGCTTAGTGTGTTTAGTCCCGACTCACATAATGCTATTACCACTTACCACTGATCTCATTCAAACCATTCAGCACACACATACACACACACATACACACACACACACACACGCCTTTTATCCATCTTCTCAGATTGCACTTCTTCATTGCTCAATTCAGCTTGTCTTTATAGTATAATATAAATGTGTTTTGTGTGTGTGTGTGTGTGTGTGTGTGTGTGTGTGTGTGTGTGTGTGTGTGTGCCAGGCACCGGAGCAGGAAGTGGTATATCTTTTCATCCCCACTCAAGCAGTTGGAGCTTTAATAGGAAAGAAAGGACAGCACATCAAGGAGTTGGCACGGTTCGCTGGAGCTTCGATTAAAGTGAGATTTATGTCTCCGTCCGTCAGTCTGTCAGTTCTTAGTCATTTCCTGAATTCCATTTAAACGAACAGCTGATCAGGCTCATGTGAGGACTGTCTGAAGGGGCGTGGCTTACTATGCTAATGAGCTTGTGTGATTGAAATATTTGGTGTTTACAGCATAACCGTCCTAGGTTTTATAAAGGTTTTTAGTTCTGTTTAATGTTGTGTGGTTGCAGATCGCTCCATCTGACAGTCCTGATGCCCCAGAGAGGATGGTCATCATCACCGGCCCTCCAGAAGCCCAGTTTAAGGTCAGCAACAAACCAAATGGTCAACACCGCGTCTTAATCTGTGCTGCCTTTCCTTCTCCAACACCTGCTGGGATTCACAGCTTAATGCCTAAAAGATGTTCAGTCACCTGTTAAAACCACTCTATCTCTTTCTCTGTCTCTTTCTGTTTTACTCTCTCACTTTCCTTCTCTCTCTCTCTGTCTTTCTCACTCTCTATCTCTCTTGCTCCCTGTTTCTTTCTTTCTTCTTATTTCTTTCACCCTTTCTCGCTTTGTCTTCCCCTTTTCTCTCTCTCTTTCTTTTTCTCGTTTTCTTTTACTCTGTTTTTTGCTCTTTCTCACTCACTTTCTCTTTCTCCTCCTCTCTCTCTCTTTCTCTCTTTCTTTCTCACTCTCTCTCTCTCTCTCTCTCTTTTTTTTATTGCAGGCTCAGGGTCGGATATACAGAAAGCTAAAGGAGGAGAACTTTTTTACGGCCAAGGAAGAAGTAAAGCTAGAGACACATATTAAAGTCCCTGCAGCCGCCGCTGGGCGAGTCATAGGCAAGGGCGGGAAAACGGTGAACGAGCTACAGAATCTCACCAGCGCCGAGGTCATCGTTCCACGGGATCAAACGCCTGATGAGAACGATGAGGTGTTTGTCAAAATCATCGGCCATTTTTTTGCTAGTCAGGTGAGCACTCGACGGGTGTGTGTGTAAGTGTGAGTGAGAGAGAGAGCGCGTAACTGGGTATAACTAAAGGTACACATTCCACAATTTTTTGATATTTGTTGTAAATGAAACCATACAGCATTTACCTCACACAGGCACATAAATCATAAAGAAAACTGTGAGTTAGTAAATGATTAAAATCCTGTGTGGTGTTAAATCCTTTGAATTTGCAGACTGCACAGCGGAAGATCAGGGAAATCATCCAACAAGTCAAACAGCAGCAACAGAAAAACCAGCAAGGAGCAGCCACACCGTCACAGCACACCAAGTGACCATCAGGGGGCGACCAGCAGCAGCCTGTTAATGTAGCTCCTCCAAACGTAAACCAAATCGTACAAAAAGGGAACGAAAAAAACAAGCAGGGAGGAAAAACACAATAAAGACAAGCGACAAGATTGAAACCAAAGAACCTTAAGATCCGAGCGGGGCCTCACTGCGAGTGCTAAAAGAACCCTGCCGGCGCTCCGCACATCTGGGCGAGCGCCAGCAGGTGGCAGATGTTTGTAAATTCTGAGTATGAGGAGCCTCTGTGTAACGGTACACTGGGTTGGATCTGTCCTCTGAGAAGCACATTTTATTATCGCAGCGGATATTCCGGCTGCCTGAGAGACAACCAGCAAACATCGTTCTCCTCCCGCACACAGGAGTGAAGCGGCAGCCGTACGCATTAAGGCTGAGTGCGAGCACACTGTGTAAATGTAGCCTGACTAGCATTTACCCGCGGCAAGTGACTAAACTACCTGAGCGAGCGGCGCGTAAAGACATAACAGTGTTTATCGATTACAAGACCGTAATGTGCTTTCTATCCAGGCGTCTGTAGCCGTAGATCGTTTTAATTTAGAGGAAAAACACAAGGACAGCTAGAGCAGACTTTGACTTATTTAGCATACGGTAAAGGGGTTAGCATGTCCCGATCACACTTGAGAACTTTGCACTTTTAGTGTTGGGTAATCAGGCCTGTAATGTGAATTAATAGTCACTTTTAAAATTAACTAATTTAAAATCTTCTAAAGGTTATTTTTAGTTTTAGTTGAATATTATGCGCTTATTAGTCTCCCGTGCTAACCCGCTTCACCATCTTACTTTTAGTTTTATCCCTGTGTTTCTTTTAAGCTCCTCTGACCAAGATGAAAGTTTACTGAACTCTTACTGTTCAAGGGAGAAAAAAAAACAAGAGTTCAATACAATTATGATTGTAAAGTTTCCAATCAGAATGATTTTTAACCCTGTTCTGAAAGCCGGATGAGCCTCACTTAATCACTCCCTCACTCTGAGTGCAGCCTCTGTATTAGACTATCCAACTAAAGCACTTAAAACTATTTTAGCCTGCAAGAAAAAGTGAACAGTAAAAGTCTGAGAAAATGGAATGCAATAAGTGGAGGCTGCCCACTCGCTGCATTGGGGAAAATTAATCAGGTCCTAAACAGACGCCTGATCCACAGTGAATGTATACAGAGTCCCTGCCTGCCTTCTGCAGCATGTCTATGTCTGTCTCTCTTTCTGTCTGCATTTCTGTCCATCATTTTCGCTTCTTTAACTATTTCTTTAAATTCTTTATCTGTTCTTGTTAGTTTCTTTCTTTACCTCTTTATCTGTCATTTCTATTTGTCATCTTTGTTCCTTAATATCTTCTTTAAGAATGTTATTTTTTTCCATCTTTTCTTCTATTTTTTTTTCCTTTTCTTTTTTTTGTTTTTCTTTTTATTATATTTTCCTTTACATTTTCCCCAACTTTCTACTTTCATTTTTTTAATTTTCCTTTGTTTACATTTTTGTTTTTTCCCTCCTTCTTCTTTCCCTTTTTTTTCATTTTTTAAATGCATTTCTATCATCCGTCCTTTTTATTTATTATTTTGGTGCATTTTTTTGGTTTCTTTTCTGCTCTGTTTTTTTTAGAAGGGGTCTTTTGCTTTTACACTGTTCCATTTCCTTTTCTTTTTTTTTGTCTTCTTCCATCGTTCCTGAATTGTCTTTTGCTCTTTTCGGGCTTATCAGAAAGATTGTGCTTGTTTTCTCGTGTCTTTTAAACCTAAAGAAATATTAGTAACTAAAGGATTTAAAATTTTTCAACCCATTTAAATCCTACAATTGTACAAAGTGACGGCGGGACGTTTGTGGCTTGTCTCTTTTGTTTTTTAACAGATATTTTATTTAAGAAATGCTGCCCTTTAAAATTTATAATGCTGACCATTTTAAAGCCATCAAAAATGCTGACTTTTGTAAAAAACAAAAAAAAAAAAAAAAAAAAAAAAAAAACACCTTGTCTTATCAGCTGAAATGATCCAACGAGTGTGAAGAGAAACTTCAAGATCCGAGCAGTTAGTGTGTTCAATCACTGGCAAGGTGCTGATCATCCTAGAGAAAAAGAGAGAAAGCAGCGCTAATATGATGTCCTCCCAGGTGGAAAAGCTAACCTTCATATAAACCAGTACGACAAATAACCGTCTACCTCAAGAACAAGGTACCTCAGTCCAATTTCTTTCTACAGATTTTGTACAAACCTTGTAAAGCTCATGAGTGATTTTTTTTTAATTTTTCTAAAGAAGAAGAAGGATTTAAAAGAATAATCGGAGAGAGAATTAGGCGTTTTTTCGTTCTTGAGAAAGGGGCGTGTGTGAGCCTCTTATTAGAAGCTGTACGTCGCTGTACATTTGGACCTTTAAGAGTTCCTTGTTGAGGTTTAACGCACTAACGCTAGCACAACCGACTACCTGGAGACATGAGATTAACGCCGGTCTTGCATTAGGTCAGTTTTATTCCCAAAGTATATTCTTTTAACATACACTTTAAATAGTAAAAGTCTTTCCGGAAATGCGACATGCTGTAAGTGTCAGTAGAAAGAAAACAATATGTAGCTTAAAAACTTCTGACTGCTTGCTAGGTACTTTTTTCTTTTGCAGTGTAATTCCGTAGCGAAGTTTTTCCACTCTGAAAGGGTGACGTATATCGATAGCCGCTAACACCAATCTGTGTGGTTTTAGTTACATGTTGGTATTTTTCCATACCGCAGACTTGATTACTAACTTGGTTGTCAGTTTATTTACAGTTGTGTTGCTCTTGGACACTTTAGCCGTACTGAGCGGCACCACAGCCGGTCTGAACTCGTGTTCTTCTGCTTCTGGTGTTTTGGGGTTTTTTTTGTAAATCCAAGGTTATTTATACCTGGACTGTGAACGGTTCGACCTTTCAACATGTCAGACCTGTGAAAGCGCTGCCTTAGAACAGCACTTATTAACACAAATCCAGTTTAGAGCACACTTAAGCTTCTACTAATGTTTTCATTTAGGATTGAACTTGTTCTGCTTTTTCGCTTAACCACACAGACCACCAGCTTGGACATGAGCAATAAAGAGACACTTTAAAACAACACTCTAGCTGTGTGTGTGTGTGTGTGTGTATGTGTAATTCTTTATTTAAAAGCTTTATTAGGGATCTGAAATTTTGCCATCTTTTTAAATATAATAATTAATTTTATACATGTAAAATGTTAATTATTATTAGAAATATGGGAAAGACGGGACTTACAAGACTACCACATAATCTATGGCTATTAAACCAATAGAAATATGTGACTAACATTTCAATGGTAAAGGACAGGTTTACAGTTTTCAGTACTTCAGCAGTAAGTAACAGCCAGTCTTTCTCAGCATGAGATCGGTAGTTACAATTCAGGAACTCGAGCTGCGTTAAAACTGAATTGGAATGCTTTTTTAGTGAATGCAGTCTGAAGCATGTGTCTAGACGGATCTTGACACGTCACTGGCGAGTGACACAAGCAACCCTCAGGTAGATTTCTTTTCTTCAAGAAGCTTTATTATCATTTCAGGCATATATAGCAGACGCAGTACACAGTGAAATGAAACGTTTCTCCAGGACCCCATGGAGCTACACAAAACAACAGGTATATCTCAAGGATACGTATGTAAGCTCGGTTCCCCAAGGAAACAAGGCGCTGCAACTCTCAGCCATAAATCCATCTATGTGCAACAGATCCTTACAAACCTAAGCGTTGCTGGATGCTTTTTTCTGTACTTCCTGGTTGCTTATTTCACCTGCCAGTGACAAGTCACTCTCCATCTAGGCTGATGTCACACATGCTTCAGACTGCAACTGCGAAAAAGCGTTTCCATGATGTTTTGATGCAGCGTCTCTTTCCCTTGGAGAACCAAAGTAACGTGTAATCTTGAGAAGACTATCGTCAAATCTAGAATCAGGATCCATTCAAGACCAGGTGTTAAAAGGGTAAAGACCAAATCAAGTTTAATTCGAGGTTATGTTTAGGTTTGCCTAGTCTAAATAAAATAAAGGTTGGGATTAAATGCCATCAAATATATGAAAAAACATTCGGTTTTATTCATCCATTTAAAAACAACACAGACATCAGTTTTCTTTTTTACCTTAGTTGAGAAAAATAAGATATTCATCAAGACTAATGACTAAAAAATGAGTCCAGGTATAAATGCGAGAACTTCCACAGTATAAAACTAGAAACAGTTAAACGGGAGATGATGTGTCCACTCCTGAAAAATAAAAACTGTTCTTAGTCTCTTATAACAATGTGTGCTGCCTATTTTATTTATTTATTTATTTATTACCATTTTTAGGTGAAGTTTAGGCACAACAAAAACTTGGGAACTGGGCAGCACACGGGCGCTTTCATTTCCTGTGAATTATATATTGTGAAAGTGGTGGCTTAGTGCTTAAGGTGTTGGACTGATACTAGAAAGACTGGGGTTTGATTCCCAGCACCGCCAAGCCACCACTGCTGGGCCCCTGAACAAGGCCCAGTTGTATAGAAGAGATAAATGTTAGTCGCTCTGGATAAGGGCATCGGTCAAACGCTGTAAATGTAAATACATTAAACAAACTGTATGTTTTCATCCTTTTAACAATCAGAGTAAAATTATTAAAGACATCAACATGACATATTAAGTCTGTTTTTCTTTTGAGGAAAAAAAAAATCACACTAGAGAAATAGCTCATTTGTTTAAAATGTTTATTATAAGTGTTGAAGCATTAATTCTTGCTTCTCGACTGGTGTTAATAATTTGATTTCACTTTTATCTGCATAGCTCGTTTTTTCACAATGAAAAACATTAATCAATGCATCTTTATAGAAATAAACAAAATAGAATGAAAATGACAAACCTTTAAATTGAAGTGCATGTTTATCCCTATATTTAATTCTAATTCATTTGCTAACATTGTCTTTAACTATATCCTAAAATAAGACACTGAAAATTAAGATTCTTTAAGATAGAGTGATCGGGCAAATTACTATACATACATAAATAAACACACAAACCGAAAGCTTAACATTAAGGTGAAACTGCAAACTAAAAATAATAAAAAGTACAGTACCTAATGCTGAAAAATACTCAACAACTTAAAATCTATGTGCATTACACCAAAACGATGCAGGCATCCTACAAAGGTGACATTCAGGCACACGAACTGTGCTGTACAGTGCGGCGATTATTTTATTATATTAATTATATATAATATATATATATATATATATATATATATATATATATATATATATATATATAGATATATACTAAAGTTTAAGGCACATTTGAATCTTTCTGTTACCAAAACTCTTGCATTTCTTCAAGAAATATTCAGAAATACAAAGAGAAGGTGATGGTGTGTGTAAACGCTTTCTAAACGCATTGACAATTTCATCCAACAGAATTCTATTCCGTCTTAATAGATACATTTTACAAGAAATTATTTCACAGTGCAACAATAAATACAAATGTGTAAACTCTCCACAGCACCTGAAACAAACTACGAACTTTAATTTTGTAGGATTTTTATAAAGTAAGGAACTAATTTGCTAGAAATGTATGTAATTGTTTTCTTTTTCTGCTAATGAGGTTAATTAACTGTGTTGTGTGTGTTGTTTTTCTCACATTAGTCAGACACACTGTGTTTGGCTGCATCTGGGGAAAAATGACTAATTGTGCAAATGCTAATTTTTTTCTATTCTGGCACCTCAAAGGTAGAAATCAAACAGAGCTGTAAGACACATGCGATATATACAATAACAGATGTAAAAAACCCTCCTAAACTAGCTGCATTATACTGTAGTTTGGTGTGCGTGTAATGTTTAAGACATCTACGGCACAAAAAGTCATTTGAATATAAAATAAAGTTTTCAATAAAAACCCTGCACAGACCGGCACCATGGTGTGGTGGGTTAAGGTGCCGGCACCCACGTTTGCAAGTTGTTTTAACCTGGGTTTAATTCCAGCTCCAGTCCTTTCCAGTCCCGCCTCTCTCTATATCTACCCCATTTCACCCCTCTGTCTTATCAATAAAGGCAAAAATTGTCCAAAAAAAATCCAACACGATAAAGTGCTCCTAATAAAGGGCTCAGTGATTTAGAGATATAGACATACTAATGTAGAAGGGAACGCTTTTCTTGTACGTGCTCTTCTGTCAGGGTTTTATCCTGTTTTCTGTCTATCCTAATGTTTATACATATTTATATATATTTAAACTAACCTGCACTGATTTTTCTCCAATCTTTATCCTTCTGGACGAAAACACTGCAGGGATTTTTGGACACTGTTATTATTAATTATAAAGCACAGATTTAATTTGACTGTTGTTATAATCAGTTCCTGTTGTTAACGTTCTACTTCACTACTGACAATGACTCACTGATGAAACATTAGGATAAACAGAAAACAGGATAAAACCCTGACAGAAGAGCACGTACAAGGAAAGCGTTCCCTTCTACATTAGTATGTCTATATCTCTAAATCACTGAGCCCTTTATTAAGAGCACTTTATCGTGTTGGATTTATGAATGGAGGCCAGAGGGGAGGAACATGTGAGTGGTGAAAAGTCACACATCTCTGTCTAATCTAACTAATGATTCCTTTGTCCTTTTATTTTTGTCAGTGAAAGAGAGAAAGAGAGAGTGCCAAAGCCTGAGACCAAAAATAGAAGCTGAAGGTGAAAACCACCATTGATTACATTGACATCATTTCTCAGGTGGACTTTTATGGTTACCTGTTCTGTACCACATCCCACAATTTTTCTGCTGCATTTAAATCCAGTGAATTGGGAAGAACACTAAGCTTGTTGTCATATCCATGAAACCGGTTTGAAACAACGTTTGCTTTGTGACGTGGTGCATTATCATGCAGGAATTATCAAAAAGAGATGGCAGGTATAAAAGGATGCACTGGATCAGCAACTGAAATAATCTGTGGCTTCATATAAACACTAATTGATTAATTGTTATGAATAGGCCAAAAGTCTATAAAGAAATAATTCCCCATATTTTTACGCCACCTTCAGTGGAATGGACTATTAACATTGTTACTAGAATCCAGATTCGTCAGTGAAGCTCCAGGTGTTCAACTGTCCAGGTGTAACAAACTAATAATGTGCTCAGGGTTGCCAGGTATGTGCTTTTCTTGAGCCTGTTTTGTATTAAGGGTTGAAAGCTTTGTATAATAATGTTATTAATAATAAGATGGCTGGATGTACTTAGTCTTTAGTCTGAACTAAGCAGTGCTTCAGGTATTACTTCCTGTTCAGTGCTGTGCTCCTGCATGTCCCTGATCCACCGCTGATCATCTCCTTTTAAGATGGTTGAGCTCATTGAGCTGTTTTTTCTGTCCGTTGGGTTGCATGCTGTCCAGCTTGAAGTGAGACTGACTGTAGCGGCGGATGACTGTGCCGGGAAGCAGAGCTACACAGGCTATAAGCAGCAGCTGCAGCAAAGTTCCCCAAGAAAAGATGTCATCCAGTGACGTGATCTCGGACAAGATGGCTCCCGTTCTCACGCAGATGAAGTTGTAGGGAATCAGACCTGGGGAATAAATGTCATTTGGCCTGTTATTTGAGTAATGATTTTCAGTTGAAAACCTGTAAAAAGAATTTGATGTACAGGTGAGTCTGAAAACTGCTTGCACATGGACAGTAGTTACTATCACTCACCGATAAGGACAGAGAAGAAGAACATGGGGATGGGGATGTTGAGGATGGGAGATGTTACATTCAGAAACCAGTTAGGTGTCATAGGAAAGAAGCGCAGGAAAAGGAGAAAGAAGAAAAGACTGCTCTTGTTTTCCTCCACCTGAGACGTGTATATATAAAGAGAGAGAAGCTTTAGAACCTCTAGTCCTTTAGTGTAATAGTAGTAAAACATTTTTAGTGCTATAAATCCACATGCTGATCAGCACAGGCATAATGTAAATCCTTTTATATTCTAGTCTAAGAATATGAGAATATAAATCAGATCTGTGAGAAAAATCGCTACCTGTACCAGACACTTAAATTGTATTCTTTTATATTGTATTTATTATTTACTTACTGTAGGAATAAATCCAGAAAAAAAATCATTCTTTTATTCAGTCATTGGAAAGGAAGATGAAATAATTCACCTTAAATGCAATGCCAATGGATTGGAGGTGTCAGAACTCGGTCAGGCTTGCAGCATGCGTTGCCCTGCCCGGCCACCAGAGGGCAACAGAAGACTTAACTGTTAACTGTTTAGTTAACTGTTTCCCCATTAGGTTTGTGTATTTATTGCCCTGTATTCCAGTTCCAGTCTTGGTGCTGCTTTGTTGTGTGTGTCTTGGTCAGTGGCAAAGAAAGCCAAACAAGCAAACAAACACATAAAATATAGCAGATACTAGGACTTTCTGAATCTCTGTGTATCTGCACCAACACACCTGTTACCCTTTATTTAATTTCCTCCTAAATATAATATACTCTATAGCAGGGGTCCCCAACCGGTTCATGGATGACTTGGAAAAAAGGAAAGATCGAAAAATTATACCTATTTTTTATGTATTAGTCTTTCGGATCTTATTTTTTAAAAACGATTGTTTCTGCCCTGGCCCTCCTACCGCACTTGACTCTGGCACGCTATTTCACGCATCAGCGGCACAAGCTAACCCTTGAAAAAAAAATTAACCAGAAACAAAATTCACTGGAGAGCTTTTTCAGTGAAGAATGAGCAAACGATGGGGCAGCAGAAGGGTCACAGACTGCCAGCGAAAAGAACCCCCTGCGCCTCTATCCGGTAAGTGGAAAAAATCTTCATGCAACAATTATGGCAATTTTATGTAATCAGTATTAAAACATCTGCAATAATATTGAGGATATTTAAGGAAGCCACAGGGTTTGTTATTCCTAAACCTTTCAAATAAAAGCTAAATTTATTAAAGTTTGAACTAATTAATTCCCACAGTACAAAAATGTTTAAAAACAATTAGAATCTAATATTAAAGAATCAGAAAAGGACAGAGCTCAGGCTGTACTGTAGAACTGCAACGGCTCATACCTTCCGCTGTAACATGGTCACTCTCTCAGGAAAGAAGCGGATGACGTGTCGCTTGCCGAACGTGCGGGAGAGCAGGTAGCAGTTAGTGGAGCCCACTGTGGTGAGCGTGCAGGCAATGAGGAGGCCGTACCAGGGGCCGAACAGCGCTCCTGCCAGCATGTTCTGGAATGAACAGAACCACAATAAACTCTTTTTTTTTTGCTTTGTACAGTTTAGCTTAAATTAGTTATTATCTGGAATGCGAATGGTAGTGATGATCCAATAATAATAGCAATTTAATTGATTAATTAATTATCAAAATCATATTTTCGAGCTTGGAGTTGTCAATTAGGAAAGTTAGACCCTAAAAGGTTTCAGTAGTGGGACTAAAACCTGGTTCAGGGCAACAGCTTGTTTATAATGCAGTATTACGAATAAACAGGTTTAGTAGTTCTCTATGATTTCTGCTCTACTAACCAGAAAGGAGGAGCCAGGAATGGCAAAGGACTGTTTGTAGAGGTAGGCACTGCAGAACAGCAGAAACACATAACCGGTGTGCTGCTGCTTATAAAACTTCAGCAGCTCAGCCAGATCTCGCAGCTCCTCCAGGTCTGATGGGAAATGCAACCTGTAAGGAAAGACAGAGAGGAAGAGGATGAATAAGATTACCAAACTGACAGTATTGGGAAGGTTACATTGGAAATGTAATAGGTTACAGATTACTAATGACCCATTTCAATACTTACTTAAGCAATAAGTAGTGTAGCTTTACATTGAATTTATAAAGGTAAAGTAACCAAATACTTTTAACTAAATCAGTTTCAAACGTCTGCACCCGGCAGGGTTAACCTTACACTAACACTCAACTCTGTTTACTACCACACAACTAACACTCAACTCTGTTTACTAAAACATGACTTTGTTTACTACTTATGGTTCACATTATAAGATGTAAACAGCAGAGACTGCAGCATGTGAAAATTCCAATGAAATCCCAAACAAGTCTATCTAGTACCAAAAACTACATCATTATCTAGTAATTTTCCATACTGAAGAACGTTAACTAAAGGGATCGTTTGGTATCTGCGTGATTAAAGGCACTGTCTAACTGCAACATGATTGGCTGAATTGTATAAATGTGCAGAAAGATTTTCTACCAAACACCAGTTGTTTTTTTGTTTATTTTTTTACGAACTCTATTATTATTAGTACACGGTGTGACCTTAGAGCTCTCTTGAACCCTTAGACCTTTCTAGAACATAAATCACTTAGCACTGTGCTGTTCTCTGCTATGGCTGGATCACTCACAAGACCTAAAATAAAACATTTTGGCTTTGGAAAAACAAACGAAAATGCAAAAGCCCGTAATTACCGGACATCTGGACATGTAGGAAATAGCAAGGTCTGAGAAATATGTAGAGTCAGCGCTGTGAGAGAGGGAGAGTGCTGAAACATGACACAAGTGAGAGACTGAAATAGCATGGTGAGCCCTCTGACAGTGTGAGTGTGTGCTCACAAACACCTCCAGAAACTTAAGACTCAAGTCAAAGACGTGTTTTTATGCCCTGCCCACAATGCACCGGGCTTTACCACTCTATATCATTGGCTACTAAACAATGTCCCGGGCTGGCACTGGTAATTCGAGCGCTGTTACTGGTATGCCAGAATATGGCGAAGGCAGAGGATTTAATTTCGCTTATGTCGTATGCAGGGTGACTGAAGTGTAACGTAATAAGTGTCAATGAAGTGTGATGACTGGTTTGTTCTCGTTGTTTAAAGATTGTTGTGTGGTTATTTTTCTATGCACGTCCTGAAACATCTTCACACCCATCATTTAATGGGAAATTCCCAGAAATACAGATAAGAATGGTGTGTGTGTGTGTGTGTGTGTGTGTTTGTGCGTGTCTGGTAAATCTTCACCGTTAGTAAGCAGACTAAGGTTGGACCAGCTGCTTGTTTTGCAGAAACCATCTTGGCCTTTTGCAAAACACTTGCTCTGTTTCACAACAGTCCTCTCATTTCTTTACGCTCTCCAGATTCTTTACCCTTAGTGGTTTTCTAATTATTATTCCCACATGTTTCCGCCTGCATGTTAAGCTTTCATAAAATATCGTAGTGTTTCTGTTTAAACACAATATCCCAATAAAAAATTTGTCACCAATTGAAATTTTTGTTTTGTGTGATTTCCTACTCAGTCTGCTGAGTTTAAAATTTGACATTATGTCCATTGAAGTGGATCACATGACTATTTTAGTTTATAAAAAAAAGTGCTTGTTCTTATGGCGGTCATTTTGGATTCAGTGTAAAAAGCACCTAGTTGTCTGAAACGTCTTTGTATGTTGTAACAACGTTGTAACAACTAAGAGTCTCAAACACTGTTCCAGTATGACAATAACCCCTGTGCACAAAACTCCTGATTTCCATTTAGACACAATATGTTCTGGTTGGTGTTGAAGAACTTGAGGGTCCTGTACAGATCCCAAACTTTGACTCAACCCCACTAAACACCTCTGGGATAAATTGCACCCCCCAGTCACCCAACACAATCTAGTAGAAAGCCTTTCCAGAAGTGTGGAGGTTATTATAAGGGTGAGACTAGATGTTCACATAGTGTTGGCATAATCATGTGTCCCAATACTGAGAAATGTGCTGAGTGTCTACAGGGTCTGTGTATATGCTGTTCTAGTCAGTTAAAGCGTGTACCAGATCTTGATCTCATACTCAGCAGGAACAGGATGTTAGTACTCAGATGTTCCAGGCAAAGTTTTTGGTTTCAATAAGAAACACCTAGGGATATAAATCTAGTTTTATTAACCACCTTTTGCAGTATAAACCTTAAAAAAAGGAATAGAGCTTCTACTGTCATGGACCTCCAAAAAATAATATAAAAAAACAAAAAAACAAATTTGACAGAAATGGGTTGTAATTGTCACGGAATAAGCCATGCTTTTCAGACCCCTAATTCAGAAAGCTGGACAAAAAGAGTATAAGCAAGAGTATAAGCTTTACTGTATTCTGGGCGACCTGATTGGCTGCATTTTCATGTATACATTTGGCCATATACTTGTTTATGGTGAAAAAAACAGTAAAATAGTGTGATGAAATCACTGGATTAACATTTCTCACATCAACCTGTCCTTAAGAGTGATTAGATGGTTTTCCTTAAATCAGAAATTCAGTTAATCATCAATTAACTTTTTTAAAAGGGTAGTCCTGGGCTATATTCACTACTCAAACGGACCAAAAAATATACAATATACACGTTATACAATCTTTCAGTCTCTATAATCCTATCTTTCATATAACATAATATAAAAACACTTCATTCCACTATCTCATTAAGTAGCTAAAGAGCTATTGGTCTGACATCGTGGAAATCCCAGAATTCTTTGAAGTTGTTCCTTGGCGAGCTGGGGACAGCTGCCGAATGTTTTTTCAAGACCATCTAGTCTTTCCGCTCGCCAAGGAAGAAATTGAGGCGCTCTGCTTTTACAGAGGGGAATTTGAAGAGGGTTGTATTACTCTAAAACGCACACAGCTTCAGCTGAAGACCCCATGAGTCTAAAATACGATGAGAGTCATTAGGGATACACAAACAATGTGTTTCTGTGCTTTAACTTTCACAGCAGTGTGATAAAAGAAGATGCTCTCCTATCCATCTATCTATCTATCTATCTATCTATCTGTCTGTCTGTCTGTCTATCTATCTGGGAATTTAAAATTTTATTTAAGAATTGATTCAAAGATTCTGGAAAGGAGGTACTAAGTGCTTCATACTTTTGCCCTTACTTTCTCTCACCCGATGCGTAACCTTTATTTGCTTACCCGAAGCTTAACCTTTATTCGTCCACCCGATATTTAACATTTACTTAATGTCAGCCAGCACACACACAAAATCAGTATAATGTTGACTGATAAACAGCCCTAATAACGGGCCCATTTTTGTCCCCAACAGTCCACACTATACAATATATACATAACTTGGTTCCATAATACAATATAGAATGTTTTACAGGAATTTTGTTGTCATTTGAATGTAGTTACACTTTCCTTTCTTTATGCATCCATTATCTGAAACACATAGGACAGTGGGTCTGAGGTGGAGTTCCATCCGGAGGAGGTTGGTATTACGGTTCTGCAACTGAAACCATTGCTGCCTCAGAGCGCCAGGATTCCTGGTTGGATCCTAAACTTTAATTACGGAGTGCAAGGTTCTCCCATGGGTTTTCTCACCATGTTCCTCTGAGAAATATTTTACACTTAATTGCCCTGGGTGTAAATGGATGTGTGGTGTTATGTGATGGACTAACTGGCCAATGGTGAAACCCACTGTCTAAGATCTTGGGATAAATGAATTAAAAAGTCATATAGAAACTCTCCAGCATTAGAGCATCTCTAACATATTTCAGTCAGGGCTGCATTCACACACTCTTTCATTGGAAACTTTTTTTTGCTATGTGTGATTGTGTTATCTGTGTAGATGTAACATTCGTATCGTGTATTAGTGCACTCATCTCAGAATCAAGACTAAGCATCAAATGATACATCATATTGTAGCTTACAGTATGTAACATTGCATTACACACCTAAAAATGGTTCTTTATGACATTTTGGCAGATGCCTTTATCCAGAGGGGCCCCTGAGAAAGGTTCTTAACCCTCAACTGATTCGTTTAAAAATGAGATTGATATAATTCGCTCTGGATAAGGTCATCTTGCAAAATTAAAAATCCTTTAAAAACATTTTAGAAAGTTTTTTTAGGGACCAATAATGGCTATTCTATGGCATAACTGCGCATTGATTCAGTAGATGGATTAAAGCTTATTATTGATCTCTGTTGCATCTTTAGAGTTAGTTTAATTACAAGGCTGATAAGAGGGAACAATAATCAATCTGGTAAATTCACAATTAATAAATATTTTAAACACAATGTCACGTGGATAAATTAAGGTTAGTGTGTGTGTGTCGGACCGGCTCACCGGAGCACTTCTTCTTCCTTTTCTTCTACACTGTTCTCCTCATTACGCGCTTCTGTTTTATCTGCGGGGTCGTGATGTTGCGCTCGAGGCGGCCCGGGTGGCAGAAATGCCGTCAGCACATAGAGGTAGAAGGTGGCCGCGGCAACTACCGCAAATAAACCCCAAATCGAGCGCATGATCCCGCACCGAGTGTCCTATCTGCGCGCGACCCCCGCTGATTTAAGGTCAGATCGAGTCACGGTTCCCGGTCCGCCCTCGGGCTTTAGACGTACGTGGAACTACAGCAAGACGGCATGTAAACCGTGGGGGAAACTCCACACGGGGCAGCACCAGTCACATGCACACAAATATATGAGCTTGGTGACAGCTGGAGATTTCAGCTCAGCCATATACGGGCTGCAGTCACAGACATAAACGTTTAGATTAGATTAGATTAGATTACATTAGATTTAACTTTTTTGTCATTGTGCAAGGTACATGTACAGAGCCAATGAAATGCAGTTAGCATCTAACCAGAAGTGCAAAGTGGCCTATTTACAATAAATAGCAGTGTAATAAATAAGGGTATGGGGTTGATCATTACAGAGGTGAGAGTAAATAATGCAGTGGTATGTAGTATATGGTATCTATAAATCAGGGTATATATATATATATATATATATATATATATATATATATATATATATATATATATATATATATATATATATATATATATAGCATGATACAGTTTTAGCTGTGGAAGGAATGACATAATAGATATATACACATGAGTGTTTGTACAGTATATACAGAGTAAAATAATAAATAAATATGGATGTAATATACAGAAGTGTAACGATAGTTATGGATGGTGTATATAATTAATATTTAATTTAACCTTAAATGATTTACTTTTGATTCTAAATTGCCCATAGGAGTGAATGAGTGTGTGTGTGTGGTTGTTTGTATAGACTGGTGACCTGTCCAGGATGTACCCCTGCCTTTTACCCAATGACAGCCTGGATAGACTCCAGCAGATCCCTGTGACCCTGATTAGGAATAAACCTAATAGACAACAGATGGATGGATAGATGGATGGATTATTTACATACCGTTCACTTTATTAGCCTCACCTTAGCCAATAACATAACAGCGCATTCTTTAACATCAAACACCAGAGTAGCCGAAAAATGTAAATCATGAAAAGCTTAGATTTTTTGTTTTTTTGTTAATGTGGGGACACAGAGGATTTTAGAAAGACTGGCAGGAGGCTGTGGGTTTGTTATGAGCTAAGGATACATATAATATATTAGATAAAGCATTTTTTTTATTTTCCCCCCTACATTTCCATTTCTGGCATTTGGTAGACGCCCTTATGCAGAGCGATTTACATTAAATCATTTATATTGTGGGCCTTGCTTAGGGGCCAGGCAGTAGTAATGTGCTGGTGACGGGAATCAAACCCCTAATCTTCAGGTTCACAGTCCAGCACCTTAAGCCTGAAGCTAAGGTGCGCTAAAGATTGAGTGCGCTGGTGTTATCTTACACATAGCTAGACAAAAAAAAACCAAACTCAAACTAAACAGGGATGTTAATTACATGTACAGTTTTTTGACTGCAGCAAAATAATCACATAAAATTTATTGTTATCCTTCATTATATTTTTTTATCATTATCTAGTATTTTATTTCAAAGAATCTTTAGCTGTAGTTTTTATATAATAATAATAATAATAATAATAATACATTTTAGAAATTTCCAGCCAGCATCCAGAGCAATCCTCACTTTGCCTTATGACATCAACATCTTCCTCACCACCTGCCTAGACGACTAAGTATAAAAATATTAATGTGGTCACATTTACAAAAATATACTGAATTAAATTATTATTAGTAGTAGTTGTAGCAGTATTATTATTATTATTATTATTATTATTATTATTATTATACTGAAAAAAAATCAAACAATTATTAAAAGATCCCAGATTTCTCTAACTGTGTGTGTGTGTGTGTGTGTGTGTGTGTGTGTGTGATTTTTTTTGTGTATGAAATTTTGTTTGGCCGAAAAATAAAGCGTCAGAATTTTCTATTAACTCATTTTAAAAAACACATTTTTTCTAAAAAGGATATAA
Organism: Bagarius yarrelli; assembly: GCA_005784505.1. Classification (NCBI taxonomy): domain Eukaryota; kingdom Metazoa; phylum Chordata; class Actinopteri; order Siluriformes; family Sisoridae; genus Bagarius; species Bagarius yarrelli. The sequence continues at coordinate 8,649,185 of VCAZ01000004.1, read as the reverse complement.
ATTTAAATTTTTTAAACAAGCCTGTCTTATAAATAATAATATATATTATAATAAAATTATAACAGCGAATATGTTAAATTATCTAATATACACTGCGGAAAGATAATAAGAACTGACCTCTAAAACAGGTGTCTACCTGATAGATTGCAAAAAAAAAACAATATCAGTTAAGTTTTTTTGTAATTTTTTTAACTAATTGTAACTTTTTTTTAATTACAATTCTAACCAATCGATTAATATTATACTGCAAGTATATATAATCAGCACACAAGTAAATTGGAATGTTGCTATTTCGGTTTTTGTCTGTTCTGTATAGTTAAATTATTATTGTTTATATATTATATCATATCAGATACTAATATAAAATATTAATTGTGTTTTAACATTATTGTGTTTTTAACAAAAACGAAAGAAAAAGTCGAGTGAAAAGGTAGAGGAAGGAACCGGAAGTGACGCATAAGGTAGTGCCGCTTTATTTCCGGAAAAAACAAGGATGTGAACCAAGAACCGTACGTTCGCGTGAATAATTTTATGTTGTGTTTTTGTGTGTATGTGTGTATTTTTTATATTTTATAATGTCCGAGTCTCCGGATACTCGCAGTTTGGTGTCAGCGTCCTCCCAGCTCAATTTAACGGAAATAGATGCTGTAAGTGTTATTATTTCCCCTCTCTCTCTCTCTCTCTCTCTCTCTCTCTCTCACTCTCTCTCTCTCTCTCTCTCTCTCTCTATCTCTCTCTCTCTCTCTCTCTCTCTCTCTCTCTCTCTCTCTCTCTCTATCTCTCTCTCTCTCTCTCTCTCTCTCTCTCTCTCTCTCTCTCTCTCTCTCTCTCTCTCTCTCTCTCTCTGCATGTCTTCATTTAGAATAAAGGTGCGCGCGCGCGTGTGTGTTTACAGTCTCGTCTTTATTATGACGTCTTTATGTGACTCTTTAGTTAGAATTATACACCATTTCTCATCGGTCAGGGTCCGAATTCGGGCGGGGGGGGGGGGAATCGTGCTGCAGTGGTTTTTTTTTGAGATGCACAATGATTTTTACAGTTAATTTAGCCCGACATTGGAATAAAAACACCCGCACATAAATAAAGCTTCATTTCTGAATTCGTTACTGTAAGTCTAACACTGTTTTCAGCTTTATTTAATATTTTAATCAGTACTGAATTGTATGCATACAATGTAGTGCTGAGACATTTTCTCTTAATTTTGTTTGTAAGGAGGAAAGAAAACTATTTCTGTCTTTGTCATTTTTTAAATCCTTAAAACATAAAAAATCTTCCATCACTGCGCCAGTGGTGGCTTTGGGGCAGTGGTGGCTTCAAATGGTTATGGTGCTGAGTTGTTGATCTGAGAGACCAGAAAAATCTGGGTTCAAGCACACCACCAGAATGTTGAGTTAAAGACCAGAAGACCAGCCCCACCACCACCAGCCTGAGTTGTTGATCTAAAGACCAAGAAGATCTGGGTTCAAGCCCCACCACCACCACCAGCCTGCCTCTGTTGGGTCCTTGAGCAAGAACCCTTTCTGCTCCGTTCCGTAAGGAGCAGTGACATAACTGACCCTGCGCCTTGACCCCAACTTACTAAGCTGGGATATGCAACAAATTTCACTGTGCTGTAAAAAATGCACGTAACAAAATAAAGGCATTTACAATTTTTTTTTTACAATCTGTTAATAACCATTTTTATTTTTTTTTCAATTAGAGTTCAAGTAAAAACATCACACAAAACTACAATACCATATTTTTTTCCCAAAGGTAACATTAGTTAATTAGATAAGATTGGATTGGTTTGGGGGTAAAATGGTAGCGCAGTGGTTGAGGTGTTGGAAGCGCTTGCTGTGTCCTGCTCAGTTGTATAACAGAGGTAAATGTAAGTTGCTCTGGATAGGAGTGTTTTTTTTATATTTCCGATCACTAAAGGTATTAATTTTAATTTGTATTTAACAGAATTCTGACCCTAAATTTTATTAAAAACATTCATGATCATTACTTCTTCAAACTTTTCTCATCATTTTCCTGAACCTGATGAACCATTAAATTAAAATAAGACTAGTGTGTCGTCAACACTGTAGCTCTTTTTTTCCGTAGTGCTGTGTTGTATTTAGCTTTATGTGTTAAAGTGAATGGAGAATACAATCTTTGTGAACTGACTTCAGAAAGCTCTGAAACAGCAGGCGGGATTGTGTGTGTAATTAATAAAAAGCAGTACTTTTGAGTTTGGTCATGCGGAGGTTACAGTCCTGTCCAGCTCATTAAGTTTTCCTTTGTTTATTTGACCGATAATGTCTTTTATCACGTGTCACAGATCGATGACAAGGAGTTTGACATCCCTCAAGTCGACACGCCACCGACTTTAGAGAGTATTCTGAACGAGGTGAGTGACTTTACTGTTCCGTAAGGAGCAGTGAGCCTACAATCACTGTGAAATAGTGAAAGCTTTAACATTAACCCAATGGAAAAGAGGACATGATGAGAGTGAGAAGAGTGTCAGATCTCTGTGTAAATCTTCTCACTTATACAATGGGAACTTCCATACAGGAAAATAAATACTTACTTATTATTAACTAATTATTAACAATCAGAGCAAATGTAAGCATGTCATTTCAAGAATGGGGCTGTTTTCTGCTTCTGCCCCATACTCAAATGTTTCCCCTCTCATTTTAATTAAAAGCTTGTTCAACACATGTTTAGACCATCGTAGTAAATCTTGCTATATAGCTTCTTCTGCCTTCAGCTGTTCCCTTCAGGTGGCATCACAGCGAATCATCTGCCTCCACCTAGCTCTACCCTCTGCATGTCCTTCTACCAGTATTTTCATTATCCCTTCTCTGCACATGTCTAAACTATCTCAATCTGTTCCCTCTGACTTTGTCCCCAAACGACCAACATGAGCCTCCTATCTGATGTGACCGTTACCAATCCTGTCCAACCTCATCAGTCCCAAAAAGTCCCTCTAAGTCTGCCTCCTGTCTCTTCCTCAGTACCGCTGTCTCTAAACGTAGCTGCTCCTACCACTGTCGTCTACACCCTCCCCTTGATTCTTTCACCTATTCTTCTAACACCACATCACTCCTGGCCCTTTCCAACCTGCACTTGCTTCTTCACCTCATTCTCCACAACCTCTGTTGCCCCAATCCCCTAAACTTCTGTACCGTCCTTACCTTTTCATTCTGTAATTTCACTGTTTCACTTCCCTCCCTTTCATTCATACATCTGAAATCTGTCTTGCTACAACTGACTTTTTTCCTCTCTTCTCTTCAGAACATACCTCCACCTCTCCAGGTTATCCTCCTGCTGCTGTCTGATTTCACTACCGATCACAATGTCATCTGCCATCACCATAGCAAACAATAAGGGGCTTAGAGTCGATCCCTGATGCAGTCCCACCTCCTCTATAGTTACATTAGTTTAATCTTGGTTGTATAGTTTGATCAGTTGAAATCCATCTCTCCTGGCTGTTCTGAGGACGCATAGTGTAAGAAGGTCGTTTAGCTCACATAAGTCCTTTTTAGAGCACTCAAGAATGATTTAAAGATTTAACTGAAAAGATAATTAACCACTGAAAACAATAAACCAAGCAACCATGTGACTCTGTGCTCCACGATTGGAGAACACTGCCGATTCCCTTATAACGTTATTAAAAATCTGCCCATAAGGTTGACTTAGGATTTTTGGCTTTTGTGTGAGTTTAGCCTGAAGATGAAGACGAACGCTTCGTCCTGGAGGACACATACCTTTTGAACACAGAAAACATTGACGCACATTCCTGTGAGACGTCTTCCCTCGCCAGTTCAGACAGTGGTGATCGAGCACACCTGAAGAGGTGAAACAGACACACCCAGACACACACACACACACAAATGATTAGACCGAGTGAAAGATTAGTACTGAAACAGGTTGTGTTTGCAGGAGGAAAAAGGCTGTAGAGATGAGCACAACCGTCCATGGCTCAGTTCTAAGACACAACGTCCTGAAAGGAATCTCGGCTCAGATCGTCTCTGCTGCTGTGAGCATCAACATACTCTGTGACTTTCTGTTGATGGTTTTTAAATCAGTGTGTCCAAAGTCTCTGGTGATGAATTTCAAACCACCCACAGGTTGTCTATTGAAATATATTATATGCGACCTGCCAAGCATAATTTACAAATCATGCAGTTTCTCAATAACAACACAGTATCAGCACAAATTTTTATGCCTTATGTAGAACAAATGCGTTTACTCGCTGACAGATCTCAGTTACGTGACCACTATACAGCGCCGTGAGATTCGGTGAAAAGCGTTTGAGTTTGAAGAAGGGGGCTTGGATAGCCCACAACCTATAGATGCGGCAGTGATATAAACACTGACATTTACAACAACACAAACTCGGAAACATTTGTGGGGCGACATTTCTGTTAGAATACTTTTCAATCCACATGGGATTTACTGTAGTAACGTTAACTGTAACTGTGGTATTGTGGCAGAAATGTAGGATACTCCTATTGAAATAATATTGAAATATATATATTAAACACACACACACACACATTCCTGGCATTTGGCAGGTGGCCATTATATATATACAGTGCGTGTTTATATGCAGGCAAATGTAAATTTATGCCTGTTAAATAAATAAATATATAAATAGTGTCATGTATTGCACATTTTATTGGATTTTTGAGGGAGAAACCTGTTTTTGTGTTACAACAAGATTTCTGAATTTGGGATGGTTTTTTTTTAAAGTGGGCGTGGCTATTTCACGAATCATTTGAGGCCACGCCTTCTTCATTAAATGGATTTGTTTTAAAGTTTAATATTTTTCACACACACAGACCAGACCAGACCATTTAAATGTGTTCAAAAATATATTTTTAAAATATTTTTTCAGTTTTTTGAATAGAAATATAATAAACCATTTGTAAAAATATAATGCAGGATGTAATCCTCCAAAACCGGTAGATCAGTTTTGTTTCCTGTTGTGAAATAAAATGAAGGGCAGAATTAGGAATTGGGCCGGGCTGCTTAAGGAGACGTGAGATGGGGGTTTATGCAATCGAATCGGATTGAATTCTGATTGGTCTGTTTTTAAATACATTTTTATTTCACTTTTTAAAACTAGTTTTTAATTTTGTTTCAGGACAAAGTTTGATGCCGGCTTGCCAACAGCAATCGTAAGCTTTCTTGTTTTAATTCCAATATTGTGTGTTTTGTTTTATTTGATTCAGCATTTAGATACTTTTGTGTAAGTGTGTGTGAGAGTGCATGTCTGTGTGTGTTTAGGTGTGTGATGTATGTATGTGTAATATGTATATATATATATATATATATATAATATATATATATATATATATATATATATATATATATATATATATATAAATATAAATATAAATATATATAAATAATAAAATTAATTTGCTGCTTGTTTTTCAGACCGTATCCAGTGTTATCGCTGTGGGAACGTCACATGGCCTTGCTCTGGTGTTCGGTAAGCACAACTATAACATCTAAAACTAGCCATTAATTTATTACAGCATCTTTCTTAAAAGCCACAGTGTCATCACGACACACAAACCCTAAAAACTACAGCGAAAAGCAGTGACTGTCAAATAAATGTTTATGCCAGAGATAAAGCAGCTTGTTTTACTGAACTAGACTGTTCCGATTTTGGCGTTAAGTCATGTAAAATGTATCTTATTATCATCACAATTTGGAGGTCATTTGGAGATAAATGTCTTTGGGTGTTGTCTATAGATTTTCCTGTTTTTCCCAAATCAACCACAAAAGTAGACGCGGAGTTTGATGTTTTAATAAAAGCACATGGATCTATTCGAGAAAACTTTAGCAACTCATTATTATGTTCCTTAATGTTGTTTTAATGTTTTCATTGTATGTAGTAAAATATAATTACACTAACTGTTCAATCTATAATAAACTGACTGTTTTTCTGATTTGCCGTGTCCTGGGTGGAATGATCAGGAAAAGGTAAAGTCAATCCTGTTGTGTGGAAGCAGCAGCCAGCCTGTCCTGTCCATAAGCTTAATGCTGACTGTGGATTTGCAGCATGTGACATCATGGCTGTGTTTTTTTTTTTTTTTTTTTTTTTTTTTTGTCCAAAAAAAAGTTTTCATCGCTAACGGCATGATCGCCGGCCTTCTGTTTGTTTCCCAAATGCAAGCATGGTTTTTGTTTTGTTTTTCTGGAGATTTCAACAGTTACTTTTTCTGTCATTTTTCTTCTCCTGCAAGCTTAAATAACATCTTCAGAATATAACATGTCAGATTTTAAATAGTTTAAATCCCACCACAAAGCTCTGCATTTTAAGTATCATGGCTCATTACAGATCAGAACCAGGCCCTGAGGCTGTGCTTGGGTACCACCGCAACGGGGGCGGAGTACGGCGCAGTTTCAGCTCTCAGTATTAACCATGACTGCACACGTCTGCTCTGTGGCTTCGCTAAAGGACAAGTACGAACACACACACATCCTTTTAAAAATCATATTTCCACTTTGTCAATTCAGATTAATTTTGAATATAGAAGATTTTTTTATTTATTATTATTTTTTCATTATTTATTTTTTCATCCATTCAGATCACCATGTGGGATTTAGCTAACGGGAAACTCCTGCGTACCATCGCCGATGCCCACCCACCCGGCACGGCCATTTTGCACATCAAGGTAGTGATTACCTTTCTGTCTGTGAAACTTTTTTACAAATACATTTGAAAGCAACTTTTTTTCTCTCTCTCTCTCTTTCTCTCTCTCCATCTTTTTTTTTTTTTTTAGTTCACAGATCTGCCGACTCTTGCTGTGTGTAACGACAGCGGCGGCTCTGTGTTTGAACTCTCATTCAGGTGAGAAAGCGCAGACAACTGCTGAGTTACAAACACTTTACTAATTAAGTTACTCGATTAATTCAATTCAGTTGTATTTGTATAGCGCTTTTTACAATGGTGATTGTCACAAAGCAGTCTTATAATTGAAGAAATTATAAGACAGAATGAGACAGAAATCAGTTTGTCCCTGATGAGCAAGCCGGGGGCGACGGTGGCAAGGAAAAACTCCCTGAGATGAGATAGGAAGAAACCTTGATAGGAACCAGACTCAACAGAGAACCCATCCTCATTTGGGTGAAAACAGGTAGCAGGGATCATGAGGTTACATTGTGTGTGTGTGAACAACTTAAATCATTAGTCCTTGGAGAGCAGCTGGAACGTCTTTATGGCGAAGTGGGTCGTCCAAGGTCACCCTGGTGATGCATAATCCCCTGGGCAGGTCACAGGGAAGGGTCCCACAGGACCGGGTTGGAGGTGGGGTCTGGATCACCGGCAGCTCCGTTGTGGCGTATGTAACTCAACAGTGAGAGAGAGAGAGAGAGAGAGAGAGAGAGAGAGAGAGAGGGAGAGAGGATGGCAAAAAGAAGGAAAAACAGTTAAGTGGACAATGTAATCACACGGTTTGGATTGATTAAGTGAATAATGTAGAGTAAAGCATGGACTCCGGCAAGACTAACTAGGTCAGCATAACTAAAAGGAGAACCAGAGGGAAACACAGACATGAGGGCTCCCTGATATGTTAAGCAACCAGCCGCTCTCATCATCAACACCGTGATCAATAAGAGAGGGGAAGACAGCATCTAAACATACCAGATCACCATAATACTCAACACCCATGAGTCCCCCAGATCTGCTCCTTTATCTAAGGGGAATCAATACAAAATGCTTGATTAAATAAGTAAGTTTTTAACCTGGACTTAAACACTGAGACTGTGTCTGATTCCCGAACATACATAGGGAGGCTATTCCATAGCATTGGGGCTCTGTAAGAAAGGCTCTGCCCCCTGCTGTAGTTTTTTTATAATGCGCGGGGGTGGTACTGACAGGCAGCCTGCATCCTTTGATCGAAGTAGTAGGCGTGACGGAACGTAAGACACTAGAAGTTCGCTTAAGGTACTGCGGTGCGAGACCATTTAGAGCTTTGTACGTTAAAAGTAGTATTTTAAAATCGATGCGGTGTCTCACTGGGAGCCAATGCAGTGTGGATAGGACCGGCGTGATGTGCTCGTATCTTTTAGTTTTAGTGAGGACTCTCGCTGCTGCGTTCTGGACTAACTGAAGTTTATTAATGCACCTAGTTGAACATCCAGACAGTAAAGCGTTACAGTAATCCAGCCTGGATGTGATAAACGCATGAACTAATTTTTCAGCATCAGTAAGCGACAAGATATTTCTTATTTTAGCGATATTTCTGAGATGATAGAACGCTATCCTGCTAATATTGTCGACATCATGGGTAAAAAAACGACATGGGCTTCAAATGAGAGATTGGAGTCTAAAAATCACACCCAAATCTTTTACTGTTTCACTTTTACTGAAACAGAAAGACTGTCTAGGGTTAAGGTGTGATCAGGAAGCTTACTTTTAGCTACCTGTGGTCCTAGAACCAGAACCTCCGTCTTGTCAGCGTTAAGCAAGAGGAAATTACATAACATCCAATCTCTTACTTCCTTCACACATTGCTCAATATTATTAAACTGGCCTTTCGCATCAGGCCTTGATGAGACGTATAACTGTGTGTCATCAGCGTAACAGTGGAAACTGATATAACTGATACGAGTTATGTTTCCCAGAGGCAGCATTGTGGTCGAGGTCAGGTTTCTTAATTAAAGGTTTAATAACTGCTAATTTAAATAATTTCGGAACATACCCACTGCTGAGAGAAGAGTTAACTACTTTCAACAGAGGGTTTCTGATACTGCTGGTATTGTTTGCTTAAGAAAGTGTGTTGGTATAAGATCTAACACACAAGTTGATGATTTTGTGGAAGAGATGAGTGCGATTAGGTTGTTCTCTTCCAGAGGAGTGAAATTTTGTAAGTTCTGATCTGATGCGGTTAGTTGATCGTCAGAATCATTCGGAAGGTCTGGTTTTAAAGCGTGAATTTTCTGACTAATGTTTCAATTTTATTATCAAAAAAGTTCATGAAATCCTCACTGCTGCACGCAGTTATGGTGCAGGTTTCGTTTGAGGGGTTTTTTTTTTTTTTTTTTTGAGGTCGTCTTATTCCTAGTTAATTTTGCGACGGTGCAAATAGAAATCTAGGATTATTTTATTATTTTCAATAAGAGATACGTTGATCTAGTTACACTAAGAGCTTTTTTTATAAGCTAGAATTCCCTCTTTCCATGCTGCCTGGAAAACCCAGCAATCTAGTTCAGCGCCATTTACGTTCTAGTTTACGGGCGCTCTGTTTTAAAGAGCGTGTGTGTTCATTATACCATGGAGCGAGTTTCTTACCTTTTAATTATTTTCTTTTAACTGGAGCTACATTATCTAACGCGTATAGCGGAATGCGGCATCTATGTATTCTATGTATTCAGTCGCCTGCTCGAGTTCTGTTGGATCAGACGACGATCCAATGACAGAAGACAATTCTGGAAGATAGCTAATAAAGCTCTGAGCAGAAATTGATGTAAGTGTACTTTTAAAGCGGGGCGCTACATGTGCGCGACACTATTAGTATGACGCATTTTAAACGATATAATTAAGCACTTTATATCATGACCGGCTATAGCAACTACGGCATTCTAATTTAATTCTAATTTAATTCAATTCAATTCTTTGACTCAGCCAGTCTTTATTGCAATAAATAAGTATGCTAAATATTAATGATAAAAAAATTAAAAACCCTTATTAATAAACACATTATAGGCAAAAAAAAACAAAAAAACAACGGAAGTATGTGTGTGTTCAGGTGAAGGTGTAAGGACGTACTGTTCTGCTGGTAAACAGCTCTCTTTTCGTTTCCTCGCAGAATGGGCAGTTTGCGAGATCAGTGTTGTTTTTTTTTGTTTTCTGAAGCTCTTTGTTGTTTTGTGTAGTTCTGTGCTGTTTTACGGTCCATGGTCCTGGATAAATGTGGTTTCACTATGCACTATACACTATACATCTGTCCCCAAAAGGAGCTGAGCCACTAAGCTAAAGAGCTGGACGGCGCTTACTCATATAAAAACCTAGCTAGGGCAGCCAAAATAGGGAGAAAAAACCCGGAAGTAACCCCATAGAAGCAGTATAATACAGAGAAAAAACTCTAAGTGAAAAGCACCACAATTACTAACAGGGGGCACCCATTAATAGGATAGACGAAACACTAAAATGTGGCTGTAGCAAAATTAGGCACTGTTGTTCGCGGTTACATAACAAGGCAGAAGCCCAGTTCCTCTGAGTTAAATGATTAAACCCAGTTCCTCTGAATTAGAGAATTATTAAACATCCTCTGTTAGAATCCACAGGGTTACTTATAGTGTGTCCAGCTTATAGAAGGTTTTCAGAGAAGAACATCAGGCAGCAAAACAGATATTTTGAATACACGTAGCTCTCGCCGACGCCCATGATAAGGCAACAGCTCTGTTTGTGCCGGACTAACGCCCTGCGACCGGAGCTCTTTGGCATACAGCTCTCCAGCTCTGTCATGACCACAATATTGTCTTGAGATCCAAGGGAATCCGGATCATGCCAGGTGCTCAGAGCTTTGATGCAGTCGCATTTTATTATGACATGCAGCCTGCTATATGTCTAGGCTCTGGGGTGAACTAGAGGCTTCAGCCAGAGCTGAAAGGGTCACATATTGAGATGCCGCAGAATGGGCAGTTTGCGAGATCAGGGGCAGATCAAGTCAAGTCAAGAAGCTTGTATTGTCATTTCAATACAATACAAGCTTCAATTTCATGTCATATATATTGCACACTCAGTACACAGTGAAACCACATTTATCCAGGACCATGGACCGTAAAACAGCACAGAACTACACAAAACAACAAAGAGCTTCAGAAAACAAAAAAATAACAACACTGAGCTAATAACTAGATGATAAATTGTCTTTAAAGAGCAGTGTGTGCAACCTGCTGCAAACTGTGCAAGACAGACAGTGCGAATAAATAGAGCCAATCAGAGTACAGACTGTGATGTGCAAATTGATTAAAAACTACAACTAGACTAACAGAAGCATTAAAGTATCTGTGCATAGGAAGATTTTATCTGTGTTAATGTGGTGCTGTAAAAATAGATTCCTATTGAATGTCTGTCTGTGTGTGTGTGTCAGCTTAAGGTAGTTCAGTTCTGGTGGGGCAGGTTGAGAAACTGGGGTGGATAAATTTAAACTTTTTAATGTATTGTGTCTGTCTTTAGCTCTATGCTGCCACAAGCTGCTATTTCAGTGTAAAATACTGCTTTTGACCAGCAGGAGGCAGTAAATCCTTATTTTCCTGGTGCCCCTTCCTTCCTCCTCCTCCTCCTCCTCCTCCTCTTAAGAATGACTTTACTTTGTAAAAAAAAATGCCATTGATCTTAGATGCCGATTTACCAATTTATTAATTTACTACTTTGTCATGGCACAGATATCTGTGCTGGTTTGTTTGCGCTCGGATCGATTTTTAATAAATGCAACAAAAAATCTAATCACTTTAGGGAGGTGTTTAATACTGTAAACTTTTCTTTAAGCATTTCTTGATTTTATCATTTATTAAAATGATGTGCTGCTGGTTCTGCATTGTTTCTCTAATGTTCTTGTGCGTGTGCGCGCGCGTGCGTGTGTTTGGAGCTGCTGATTGAAAGAAACTGCCGCAAGTCATTTACGGTTTACTGCTATCACACAAAGTAATGGGTTTTGACTGCAGCCTGCTGAAAGCCTTGATGATTTTATTTTTGCTCTCACTCTCATTTTGTCTCGCTTTCTTCTTTTTTTATTTATTTTTTTACCTCTGTTTGTCCCAGCAGGAGGGTGATGGGGATGAGGACATGTGAGTCTCGATGTTTGTTCAGTGGCAGTAAGGGGGAGGTGTGCTGCGTTGAGCCACTGCATGCAGCCCCAGAGCTTAAAGACCATCCCATCACTCACTATTGCCTGTTGGCCATGGCCTCGCTTACCAAGGTCTTACATGCATACTTACACACACACACAGGCATACATATACTAGATTAACACAGTCATAAGGAAAACGTCACCAGTATGCAAATTGTAATATGCAAATTATGTATAAGCGGCTGCATACTTTAAGAAAGTATAAAAGCCGGCACGACGGGAATAAAATCTGAACATGAAACTGTACGCTTACTACCACACAGCAGCGAGCATGTCTCATCCTTCACTCTATATTGCAGATCATCCGCTTTGGGAATGGAAGCTATTCCCGCCGTGTGAGCAGCCAAACAGCCTGATAAAAGACACAGAACTATTATATACACTATACATCTGTCCCCAAAAGGAGCTGAGCCACTAAGCTAGTGAGCTGGACGAGGCTTACTCATATATAAACCTCAGGCAGCAAAACAGATATTCTGAATACACATAGCTCTGTTTGTGCTGCACTAACGCCCTGCGACCGGAGCTCTTTGGCATACAGCTCTCCAGCTCATTGACACATCTGTCAGGACCACAATATTGTCTTGAGATCCAAGGGAATCCGGATCATGCCAGGTGCTCAGAGCTTTGATGCAGTCGCATTTTATTATGACATGCAGCCTGCTATATGTCTAGGCTCTGGGGTGAACTAGAGGCTTCAGCCAAAGCTGAAAAGGTCACATCTTGAGAAGCCCATGTGACAAACTGCTGAAGCAGAAGACATAAGTTCTGGCAACCTCTGAAACGTTTCCAAGCAGACAGATCTGCCCAGGCTGAAAAGATTCTGGGTAAAAGATAAAGCCGCTCTTTTGGATCACACTGAATCTAAACATATTTCTCTAGCAATAGTATGTCCACTTTATAGAACCTTGCAAAGTGTTCTGAGAAGACCATTCAGCGGCAAAACAGAAAAACAGTCTCTGAATAGACAAACCTCTCAGCTACGCCCATGATGAGCCATAGCCCTGGTAGAGTGCATAATAATGCCAAGCAGGCATTCGAAACCTTGGCCTGCTGTCTGGTGACAGCTGTTTCTCATCCAGGGTCTGCAGGAGCTTCGTTCGGAACACCTGCAAGATGGCCAAAGGGTGCAGTGCAAAGACAGAAGCATATGCTGCTGTAAGCCTAAACAAATTATACTTTTGTGGAGTATGTTGTCGCTTATGCATAATTTGCATATCAGTGGTAATTTGCCAGTCGGTTGCATTAGCCAATATTCTTCAATGGAAACGTAAAGGTGGGAAAATTCCCAAAGCGGCTGTTCCGCAATGTTGAATAAAGCTTGAAAGGGGACTTTCAATACTTTATTACTCCTAATGCTTTAAAGTTTATATTTATATATGAATAAACATAGAAATTGTAATTGGGGTAAATACAAAACGAAAATGTTTCAGAACTTTATATACATAAAATAGTGAATGATTTACTGTAATGTGGCACAACATTTAACATGTTCTCTCTCTCTCTCTCTCTCTCTCTCTTTCTTTCTCAATTTTTCTCTCTATTTTACTTGTCGCTCTCTCTCTCTCTCTCTCTCTCTCTCTCTTTCTGTCTGTCTCTTTCTCTTTTTCACCTGTCTCTCTCTCCCTCCCATCTCTCATTTCTCTCTCTCTTTTTCACCTCTTTCTCTCTCTCTCTCCTTCCTTCTTTCTCGCTTTCTCTCTTTTCTTTCTTTATGTCTCTATCTGTCTTTTTCTCTCTTTCTCTCTCTCTCTTTTTCTGTGACTGCCTGCTTGCTCTTTCGCACTCTCTCTTGATCTCTCTATCTGTCTCTCTTTCTTTCTTTGTCCCTCTCTCTCTGTCTCTTTTTTTTTTACCCGTCTCGCTCTTCCCCTGTGTCTGTCTGTCTTTCTCTATCTATCACTCTTTAAGATTCTGGTGATTGGACTGAAGCCTTCGCTAAAGGTCTGGATGACTTTTCCATATGGCAAGGTATTGTGCAGAATTATCATCATTATCCGTGTGTGTGTGTGTGTGTGTGTAAGATTATAATGTACAGTCTGCACTGAAAGACAGCACATTTATTTCCCGTTTTACCTCAGGCACTTTCTATGTCTTTCTTTCTGTTTCTCTTGTCCTCTTTTTTTTTTTTTTTTTTTTTTTTTGCTCTTTCTCTCTATTTTCCCGTCAGACGACGCCACCCAAGAGCACATTGCGTGCTGACATTTTTGGTTCTTTCTGCACCATTGTCACTCTCTGCTTTAGAGCTCCATAGAGAGGCGTAATTATTTTTCTCAATAGGTGCTTTTTTCCCCCTGCATTTTTCTCTCCTGCCATTAGACAGCCAGCGACAGAAAGCGTTGTGTGAAGCCATGGAGCTTGAGCTAAGCGCTCATGTCTCTTGGCATTGGAATGATAAGTGGCATTTAGTTAGACAGAGTGGAGTCCTTCGTTCTCTCAGAGCCTGACTCCCACCGATGAAAAGAATAAAGTTTACTTCACTTTCCACTACACTTATATGTCTCTCTGTGCTTTTGGGTGCAGAGGTTATAATTTTATTACCTTTTCTCTTTGTACCCTTTGTTTGCTATTCTGTTGTTGTTGTTGTTGTGAATGCAGACAGACCCTGCCAGCGTGCCCCAGTTGGCATGGCAGTTTGTATCGGCACAGAAAGCAGTGAACCCGATCCTCGCCTTCTGTAGAGGAGACACCGTCAACTTCCTGCTAGTAAGAATAATCAGCAGTTCATACATGCAAAAAGAAAGTAACAATGTGAATCTCTGTTAAAGGAATGTGTGCAAAATTTCAGTGCCAAATTCCTTTTTTACTGTTTTTAGCACCCTTTAAAGTGTCCCCTAGCAGGTAAATTTACTTTATGCCCAGTCTTAAACTTAGATTTAGCCACTGAGAGAGCAGCTCATTATGATTAAAATTGTTTACATGGTGTAGTGGGTTAAGGCTGCAGCACCCACATGCGCAAGTTGTTGCGTGCCGGTGAGCCAGGTTCGATTCCGGCTTGGGTCCTTTCTGGTCCCACCTTTCTTTCTATCTCCCCGATTTTTATTCGTCTGTGTTATCAATAAAGGCAAAAGATGCCCCAAAAATCTAAAACCAATCCCCAAAAACTACATAGTAAAAATTGGTATATTTTGTTTTATGTTTTTTGAAAAAAAAATTAACTTCAAGCATAGATCTGTATTTTTAAACGTTTTCCAACAGTTACTGCAATTTTTAATGTTTTATATATTTAAAATATTTTAATAACACATAATTACAACATTGCTAAAACAAATAATTTTGGAAAAGTATAATTATGGTTTACAGTAGCATGTGACTCTACTGGAAAGAAAAATCTAAACACACAACTTCATGGTGATGGACTTTGATGAACATGAATCCATGCTTTCTCTAAAAATAAGCTTTGATTGACAAGGGTGTGTGGGTGTGTGTGTGTGTGTGTGTGTGTGTGTGTTCACAGGTGAAGAAAGACGAATCTGGAACTGTCCATGTTATCAAACAGAGACAGCTCCAGCTCAACTGTGATCTTATTAGTCTGACAGTGAGTACATCCCTCTGGCCTTCACCTCAGTAATCAAATTCACACATTGAACACATCTTATACACACACATGTTCAGTCAAACTGTTTCTGTATTGCTCTGTAGAGCCTTTAACAGCCCCCGGGTGACTGTCCTTATCCAGATCAACTTATATTTTTATCTTGTTTGTACAATGGAGCAATTGGGGGTTAAGGGTCTTGCTCAGGGGCCCAGCAGTGGTGACTTTTTGGTTTCTGGAAATCAAACCCACAACCTTCTGGTTAAAGAAATAGTTCACCCAAAAATTAAACTCCTTACATCAATTTTTACATTTGTTCCAAAAGCGCAAGACCTGCTTTTATTTTCGGAACACACTATAAGATTTTTTTTTTGATAAAATCTGAGGGCTCTCAGCGGAGAAACTTTCACATTCACGCCCCAGAAAAATACAGAGACGATTGACAAAGTAGTCCATGTGTAATCTGTGGTCTGCACATGTGCCAGCAATGTTGCCAGATTTGGTGGGTTCCTGTTCCTGCCCTATTGGGCTTCTTTTAAACACGTCAGATTAAAAAATGGATTTTTCAGAAGGGCTGTTTATGTTTTTGTGGATTATTTAAAGGATTTAATCTGGCAAAGACTGGTAATGTTTACACATCTGTGTTTTTATACAGCGCAAATCTTCTCTAAGTATTAACACAATGCATACAGTGCCCTCCGCTAATATTGGTACCTCTGGTTAAGATGTGTTCTAAGGCTTTTAAGAAATTCTTTTATTTAAAAAAACAGAACCACAAAGGAAAAAAGGAAAAAAATCTAAACTTTTGAATTTCCCCACGTTTTACGTCCTTGTCCTGCTGAAAGACCCAATGACGACTCATCTTTAGCTTTCTGGCAGAGGCCATCAGGTTTTAATGAATAATGAGGAGAAACAGGCCCACAGCATCACAAATCCTCCACCATACTTCACAGTGGGCATGAGGTGCTTTTCTGCATACTCATCGTTTGTTCTACTCCAAACACACTTAAAGTTTGTTTCCAAAAAGCTCTATTTTAGTCTCATCTGACCAAAGCACACAGTCCCAGTTGAGGTCCCAGTACCGCTTAGCACGTTTACGTTTGTGATTGTAGGTAAGAACAGGCTTTTTCCTTGCATGTCTCCCAAACAGCTTGTTGGCATGTAGATATCGTCTGATGGTTTTATGGAGACTTTGTAAACCCAAGACATCACTCAACAGCGAGCTTTGGAGATTTTTCACTTCTCTTACCATCTTCCTCACTGTGCGTGGTGGCAAGATAAATTTATTTGAGTTTATGGTTAGCCTTTTCCAAAATTGTTTGCAATATGCTTTTCCAATAAACATTGAATTTATTTTACAGCTTTTAACACATTTTAACCAGGGGTGCCAATAATTGGACAGAGCACTGTATGTGTAAACGTCATCCCGCCAGATCTGCGACGATGTCCTGGAAGTCCTGTGAACCTGCGTCCACATGGGGTGCAATAAAGTCGAAAATGTGGAACATAGTTGTTATTTTTTCCATTCTTTGCACAAAATATATTCTCCTAGCTTACATTACTTAATCATCACAGTTGAGCCACCGATGACAAATGGACTACTTTGTTAATCATCTTTGTTGAATTCTGTGGCTTATATTTCATCAAAAATATGTTACAGTGTGTTCCAAAGATAAAAAAGGGTCTTAAGCTTTTGGAACAACACCAGGGTAAATAAAACTTGTATTTGATTTTTTGAGTTAATTATTACTTTAACCAGTGTGCTACCACTTCCCTCTCTTTCACAGTGGCTGAATCCTCGCACTCTGGTCTTAATGGACAGTGGAGAGAAGCTGCATGTGGTGGATCGGCCCAGTCAGGAGGAGCTGGAAACACTGGACCTGGCCGAGGTGCAGCTTGTATATAACAGCAGTCATTTTAAATCGCTCGCTACAGGGGGCAATGTCAGCCAGGCCCTGGTGAGTAATGTCCTGCCGAAGTTTTATCAGCTCTGTATTTAATTAGAGACATCTGAAATGATCATACCTAAAACATTAGGCAGTGTAGTGGACTGACAAATACACCACTTGCTACAATACCATCTACAATATTGAGTCTATTGAGTCTAATCTCTCATCTGCACTATGGTCAGCTTTTTTATGTCTGTTTTTGAAGTTACATAACCCCAGACACATTTTGTTAAGATTGACAGGCCATGACTGACAGACATGTCTCTTATTGAGAGTGACCCACACAAGCCATGCCTCTGTTATTGAAACTAACATTCAGGCCACGCCTCCTTTATTGAGACTAACAAGCACACAGGCCATGCCTTCCTAATTGAGACTGACAGGCACACGCGCCACGCCTTCTTCACTGAGACTGGCACACAGGCCATGCCTCTTATTGAGACAGAAACACACAAGCCACGCCTCCTTTAATGAGCCTGTCAAGCACACAGGCCACACCTCCTTCATTGAGATTGACAAGCACACAGGCCACGCCTCTTTTTTTGATATGAAAAGACACCAAGGTCACACCTCCTACACTGTGATTAGAATACATATATTCGTCGTATGGATTATATTTTTGATTTTTTTTTTTTTGTTATTCCGCAGGCCTTGGTGGGAGAGAAGGCATGTTATCAGTCTGTGTGCAGCTACGGAGGACAGATTGTCTACCTGGGAACAAAGGTATGGCTATAGAAAATATCAAACTTGACTACAACACGAGAGAAAGCGCAGGCCTTTATCACTGACACTCTTTAAAATCTCCCTCTTCTTTCTCAACATTTTGATGCTGTTGCTTTAAATGAGAAGGTTGTGTACAGATTGTGAGATTTGTAGTAGATTTGAAAATACAAGCTAAATGAATGGGGATAGCTGTGGTTTCAGGCTGACTCCTTCATCACGTCTCGCTGAGCTTTTGGCACACGCCACTGCAATTATGCTAATTCGACAGCATGCATAATGTGAATCGGGTGAATATTTATCAAGGTCTGCTTGTCTTTTCGCCCTCCATGAACCGACAGCTACCTGAGAGGGAGTGAAACAGGGTGAGAGGGAAAAGAGTGCCACTGGGTCACTAAAATCCGAATGTACAGTGTTTACAAACCTGAAACAGGACTAAGTCTCGTTTTGTATCGGAATTGCTGAAAAGAATTACTTTATTACAGTTTGCAATATTGACATGATGTTATATTTAATTTTCTCCACTGACTGACCGATGGAAAAATATTTAAGACTTTGGTGAAAACATGAGTTAAACATGAGTGGTAATTAAATTGTATTGTGCATTTTAAATAGCACAATATATTTACTGTATAAATTAACTGTATATACCCTTTTTAAATGTAAACTGTTATGTAGATTCTTAATAGTCCGTCCCATTTCAATTTAATGCTGTGTTATGTTTAGTCAGATTTTTAGTGAAAATGAGGCAGCTGTTACAATCTATATAACAAAAAATACTGACCTTTTACCAAACGGTGTCTCCCCTAAATATCAGTAACGTTCAGCTATTTTGCAAAGGTATCTTGACCTGCATTATATCAATATTTTCCTTTCAAGTGGAAAGTTTTAGCATTAAATTTCATTATTTGCTGTTTTATATTGTATTTTTTTTTCATTTTCTATTCCGTTCTCTTGCCTTCAATAAACTAACACGGCAAAGCTGCAGGAGTGTATTTACATCCTAAAAGTCATTCATTCATTGATATTAGGACATTTCTGTTGATTCCGTAATAAATGTGACTTCGCCTGCGAACAAAAATCTTATGTTGTGTCTCAATTTCTGTTTTTGTCTCATGTAGTCTGTCCATCTTATGACCCTCAGAAACTGGAGAGAGGTAGGTTGTGGATGATTGTGGTGGTTTGTCTGTATCTACAGAAATAAATCCCTGTAGTAATTTAACGTTTTCTTTGCAGCGTGTCGATTATTTATTAAAGCAGGAGAAGTTTACTGAGGCGCTCTCTTTAGCCTGGTCTTTCCATGAAGGCACAGCCAAAGCAGTTTTGGGTAGGTTCACATTTGTTTGTATTTTTGATGATGATTGACGGCTGTAGAGTCGAAGGTATTGTGTGTATGAAGATTAAATTCTGTACTGGGTAATTGACACAAACCAAAAGGATTTACTTAATTACCATCTACAGGTGAACATGATATTTTGGCTGGTTATTTCAACCCAAATTATCAGTACAATTCAATAAAATCTGCTAAGTGCAGACCCACTTACTCAAATTATGGACTTGGAGAGCGATAGCTCTAGTCTGTTTTTAGGTGCCTTATTTGGACATTAAAATAATTGAGCCTCTTACATTGTGTTCTTTCTGTTTTGATGGCAATCGCAGGTCTGTTCGGCGACCCTGCCAAGCGGAAGGGAGTGGTGGCTGACAAGGTAACACCCTCCGTAACGTATAAGCGCAGCAGGTTTTCAAAGAGCTAATTAGCCATGAAAAATTGAGCAACTGAACGACAGGCTGCCATGTGACTCAGCCTGATAAGTTTAAAAAGCATCAAAGAATCCTTTTTGCACCTTAACGCAATGAAAAAAGTGCTTTAATATGCATAATCATTAATGAAGATGCAGTTTGGATACACTTCATATCCCTCCGCTAGGTCATACAGCTAGCTAAATCCAGCTCACATGTAATCACACAAGATTTTAGCCAGTAAGTCTTAATTTTCATTGTAATTTCTCTGCGAATTAACACAAGGGTAAAATATTTACCCTATTGTTACCGTAATGATAATTGGGTTCACTGGTTTTAAGTACAGTGGCTTGCTAGGACACATTGGGGGTTTTTTTTTAGATATTTTTGGGCATCTTTTGCATTTATTGATAGGACAGAGGGATGAGATAGGGGAGATAGAGAGAGTGAGAGAGAGGCGGGACCGGAAAAGACCACCGGACCGCAACATGCGCATGTAGATGCTGGCGCCTTAACCCACTACACCACGACGCCAGCCAGTTAGGATTATTTTGTAACGTTACAAATTAATATTATAAATATCATTCATTCTAAATAAAATTTTCAATAAAACACTTCTGCCGAGTCGTAAAACTTTTGACTAGGACATTTATGTCAGCAGAATGGAAACTGAACTGATGAGACAAAGGACAAAGAAGTCATTTAATGAACACATAACTAGTATAAAAAATGTCAGGACAGTGTTGGTTTTACGTGGGAGATCTGTGTCTTAGTGATTGTTAAAAACACCATCAAATTAGCTCAAGAAGCAGAAATGTACCTATTTATTAATAGTTATTCATTTCTTTACTTTAATACTTGGATGTAATTCTATGGAAAAACAAATAACCTTTTTTAGATTTTTTTCCTATTTATATAGTGTCCCGGGTAGGCGGGTATAAACAGAAATAGTTAGGAACAAATCGTTTTTTTAATACACATTTCTATCATTTTCGAGACCTGAATGACAAATATTTGTTCTATTTTACATCCAGCTGAGCAGTTGAGAGTTAGAAGCATTGCTTAAGGCCCCAGCAGTGGCAGCTCGGTGGTGCTGAGATTTAAGTGTACCACTGAGTTACCACTTCCCCCAGATACAAACCCAGAGTGTTTATTTCATACCACCACTGTGGATTGTGGACATTTACATTGAGACATTGGGCAGATCTCCTTATCCAGACTGATTTACATTTATCCTGTCTGTACTAATGAGCAGTTAAGGATAAAGCCAGCAGTGGCAGCTTGGTGGTCCTAAAACTGGAACCCTGCCCAACACCTTAACCACTAAGCTACAAAGACATTAAATACTGAACATGAGCACAACAAAACAGATGCAAATTAGGAAAAAAGTGTTGCATCTGTCTGCATAGCGTTAGGCAAACACTGAAGGAAAATAAAAGTTCTATCTGTCGCTGTCTGTCTGTTCTCCACAAGCCTTATTTTAAACAAGAAATCTAGCATTCAGACACACAACATCTGTACAGTGGTGTACAGGCTGTGCAGTTACAATTTGTATAGATTCTTATTTAAAATAATTTGAACAGAAAGTGTATTTGTGCGATCCTGACAGAGGTCTAGAGAACGTAAAGCACTGACTGACGTTTGCAGTTGGAATAAGAATAAGAAGCGTGTCATCACTGCGGTATGAGGTGTTCGATTTAATATAATTGCATCAGCAGACACCAGGTTGAAGATGTGTTAGGAAATTAGCTTAAATCTCCTGTAACTGTAGAATAGAATCCTGTTTACTACAGTCATGTGCTTCTTGTGACTTTAGGGTTGGTTGACCTCCATTTTGACTAAACAGACAGAAACTTGTTTCTCTCCTCTTGTGGCAGATGGTGGAGATCTTGTTCCAGTATGTCGAGCGATCACTGAAGAAGTGTCCCGAGCAGGGCAAGATTCAGCTGCTGGAGCAACATTTTCAGGTAGATGAGGCTTTAGAATCTTTTGCATCACCTTAGTTAGTATTATTTTTTGTACCTTGCAAATATGTTGCCTTCCAACGTTGTTTATTTTAAACTAGTAACTATTAAAATAAAAAAGTAAAATCAGATACAAAAAAAACCCCCACGTTTAGGATGTTTTTAGTCGATTGTCGTACCAAAGTTTCTGGTACTTGCTATGTTAAATCGTTTTTTTATACAAATTATGTCTATGGTACCGACTTTTTTCAATATATTCCATATTTCCATTGTAGTAATATTTTATTTCATTTCCTTTTAATTATTTATGTTTGGAATGCTTTTGAAGCAATTTGTGAAAATAGAAATATTTTCTGATTGGATGTTTTAAGCAATTCTGGATTCAGTGCAAATGATTTTCATAACACATTAACACACAAAAAAGTATAAACATAAATTCAGGTTAGAATGCGGCCTAAAATGTGAATGTGATTTTAGATTTGAGGATTAAATCCTGCTCCTTTTAAGGTGACGCATGTTTAAATATTAATATATCCTCTTTTTGTCTGATAAGGTACATGAGTGGAAATTCATTTTGAAGTTTTAGATTAGTAAACGTCAGTCATGAACCAGGAGCAGCAGCGGTAACCCAGTAATGTCAGCTCTTTCCTCACCCACACACTCTTCTTTTGCTCTGTCTCTTTAGGACATGATTCCTGTCGTGGTGGATTACTGTCTGCTTCTGCAGAGAATGTAAGTCATGCGTTTACTTTTTGAAGACACATTCTACAGCTCTCTCTCTCTCTCTCTCTCTCTCTCTCTCTCTCCTCTCTCTCTGGAACACACACTGTGTGCAAGTCATAGAAGATTTATATAGGTCAGATTTATATGGCACATAAACAACATTGCTTTCAGCTTAAATTTGTCATCAGTACCAGTTAGAATAACATGCATTTAATCTGATGTTATAGCCATGGAGGAGATAAAAATATTGCCCGTCGATGTACCCTCGTTATAAATCTATGAATTTAAATAAATATGACACATCCTATACAAAGTTCCTGTTCACATCATCATGCGATCTGATGAATTATTTTGCATCATTTGCATTCAACAGCCCAAACTGTTAAATAAACGTTACCGAACCAACTATTATTTTAGTCATTGTTTACATTTGCAAATTATCCAGCTACCTCGCTAGCCTATCAGCTACTCTCTGTACATTTAAAGGCAAATATTTGCATATCGATGCTTAATTTGTGACATCACTGCCTGAGCCTGTATAAGCTTTTTCCTGCATCATTTTCCTGCAACTTTTTTAAATTACAAGCTGTTAATTTACATCCAAACATAATTGAACGACATAATTTTAATTAAAAAAAAGTCTAAAATTAGACATTAAGAAGTAGATAATGTAAAGTGTTTATTTTAGAGTATTCTTCCTGCAATCCTTAAGCACTTGTCAATTAGTTAGTGTGTAATATCCACATATCCACGCCTGTAACGCTGTATCCCATAGAGCCGGTTTAAGTAACGGACAGGAAAGAACCGATTTCCTTCAGCTACCCCGGCGAGCCCCCAGAGCACTTCCTGAACCTCTTTCCTTTAATTGCTACTCTTAAACTTGAGCTGTGAGAGCAGTGGGATGTTGAGCTTTTGACACACTGCTTATGTTAACCTTGAGTCTCCAGCTGATCACAGAACAGTCCTTTTTATTTGACCCGTGAGGATTTTTAAAGTACCCTTTAAATCCTTTTAGTTTTTTCGAGGTACAAATGATAATCCGTGATTGCAAAGGCAGAGTAACAAGTAGAAAAAAATGACAAAACTTATAAAAAAGATTAATTTCACTTTCACATACCATAAATTTGGAACAACAATATTTGTCTTAGCCAAAATTCAGTTTTTATTCTTTGTTTTTTTAGTAAATCTTCACTTACCTTGATTTTTAATATTTCTTTTAATTTTTATCACTACATTTCCTGAATAAAATGTCTTAGTTCTACTCGTATACATATTCGCTGTTCGCTTCTGAAGAAAAACGCAGACAGCAATAAAGCGTGTTCGACAAACCAGTGGTCTGGTATTTTAATTAGTTCGTTAGATTATTGATTAATCTTGTGCTCGCACAACCACGACTGCCTTTATTTTTCCACAAAAGCCTGGTCATTTCAAGCTAGCAAGCCACTCAGTTCCATTTTATGCTAAGGCAGGTTTTATAATGGCCTCAGAAATAGCAGGGGCAACTGATTCTTTATTTCTGAGGCTATTTTTAAGAGAAATGTTAGAACAATAGAATCTCCGTACAGGATGAAATGCCTTTCTCAATTTACATTTATTATTTTTGTGGTATTTCTGTGGTACATTTTGGTCATGTTTCCATGTTTGTTTGCTTTCCATTAAAGAAAGATTTTTGGAAAACAGCCATTTATTGTGTAATTGTGACTAATATATTTAGATGAACAGCATGGAGTCTCTCCATACAGTGAAGGAAAAAATGTATTTGATTCCTTGCCGATTTTGTTGTTTTTCTTTTGTCCACTGACAAAGAAATGATCAATCTATAATAACAGTGAGAGACAGAATAACAACAAAAGCATGCAGAAAAACTGATGTATAAAATTAATTGGCATTTTAATGAGCGAAATAAAGATTCGACACCGTTACAAAACAAGACCTGGCAATCACAGAGGTCAGGCGTTTCTTGTAGTTGGCCATCAGGTCTGCACACGTCTCAGGAGGAAGTTTGTCTGACTCCTCTTTGCAGATCCTTCCCAAGTCATTAAGGTCTCGAACCTTCAGCTCCCTCCACAGATTTTCTCTTGGATTAAGGTCTGAAGACTAGACAGGCTGCTCCAGGACCTAGGCACGTCTCAGAAACCAGGACAGTCACAGTAGTGGTGCAGTGGGTGCACATTTTTATATAGTAGTGATTAAAATTTAGAGTGCATTCATATAACAGTTTAAAAACTCTCTTTCTTTCTCTCTCTCCTTCTTTCTTTATCTTTTTCGCTTGCACGCACAATATCCGGAGGCTAAGCTCATAGAAATACGTTCCTCATTAATGTCGTAAACATCAGCTTGAGTTTTTTGAAGAGTAGGAATTCTTCCGCACATTTCATCATAGACCCCCCCCCTCCTTTCCTCTCCATCTGTCCCTGTTTCATCTGCATTTTGGTGATAGCTAGTAACACTTTAGAACACACACACACACAAACTGCTTCACTTATACACTGATTTGCTGTGAAAATGTGCTGTTGGCTGCTCAGGCTTGTTCTGGTTTTGCAGCCAGATCCCTGCATGTGTTAACTTTTTCCTCTAGAGAGAATCATGCCTGTCATGGACACACCTTGTGTGTGTAATTAGATGCCTTTGTTCCGCATGTTCTCTCATGCCTTATATCTGTGTTGGTGTAAGGTAAAACATGTTATTAAGAATACGGATTAAGTGATCAGGAATATTTTTATACACAGGCATGAGAGATTAGTGCTTGTGGAGTTCGGGCCGAACAACTAATCAGTGTGTAAAGCTTTTATTATCTCAAAAATGTTCCTATGTGCGAAAAAAATGACACAGATGTTTTGTACACTTTTCTAGCCACAACCTTCAGAACGCCCAAGGTTGCATTCAATATTAATGAAATATTCCATATTTGTCAGTGGGCTACGGGATTGGTTGATGTTTGATGCGAGTCAGGTTGCCCTTGAACATGTTCATTGACAGGATAACCAGATTCTTTAGAAACTCTTTCAAAAGAGATTTTTAGGTGATTTAAAAGCTTGTTTTATATGTTGTGGCAGATTTGATTTTTTTAAATAGACTCCCAGAAGATTGGATTTTTGCCATGTCTAACATTGACAGAGAGGCCAATATGGTATGAACACAACCTAAGAATGTAGATGAGTGTCTCTTTACAGGGTGAATGAAGAAAAAATACTACAGGATCTTCTGTCTGTGTTGGATGTGTGAACAAGTAGTGAATAATAAACAGGAAATGCTGCTTCATAATAAAAATAGTGGTGATCATTTTTACCAGTACACTCTCATCACACTACTAGATAGTTTCAATTAGTTAAAAACAAAGTTTGATTTAAAATGATTTAGAAACCTGACAAAATTGAGATAATTTTACAAACTAAGCGTATAGAAATTTTAATATGAAGCGGATTCGTTTGTTTTAGTCCACAACATAACAAGAATATCAGTTTTGGGGTTAAGTCTGTCAGGGGTCCCACACTAAACTAGTAAATTAGCCTGGTAACTTTTTTCTAGGTTAATTAGTGTCACAAAATCATCTTTTAAAGTCATTTGGCTTATATTTAGAAGTCCTCCCGTATCATGTATTCTGAATGGCAGCAGTCATGTGGCATTACAATCTGTTTGAAGTTAAATACTTCAGTGAAGATCAGAAAAGGTTAATGGTTTCCCAGAACGCTATAGGTCACTTCCCTTTCATATCAGACTGCCTCATTTGTCCTGCCTGTCAGGTGCATGGTAAACATCACCTCTGCGGAAATGCCCAAGGTTTGTGTGTTTTATTATCTAAAACACTAATCTACTTCTAATACACTGATATGTTATCCATGTAGTGGGTTTGTGTGAAGTATCCAAAGTCGAATGTGTATAATTTAAATGTAGTGATTCTCAGTTAAAGTGTGTGTGTTTGAGTGACGGTCAGTAGACAGTAATCAGGGTTTTGTACCTTGATCAGATAGCAAAGCCAGAGCAGCATGCGACTTAAGAATTTTTAACCAGTACTGATTACTGAAGAAATTTTCAGTAAAGACAAAATTAAGTCACGGTTACAGCGAGAAAGATAAGTTCTAGAAGAGTGCAGTAGTAAATCAGTAGTGTTTGAAACATCTTCAGTAGGAACCACTTTACATTTATATTTATGACATTTGGCAGACGCTTTTATCTAAAGCGACTTACATTTATCTCATGTATACAACTGAGCAATTAGAGGTTAAGGGCCTTGTTCAGGGGCCCAACAGTGGTGGCTTGGTGGAGCTGGGAATCGAATCTACAGTCTTGGGGTTGGTAGTCCAACACCTTAATCATGAGCCACCAGTTCCCCCTTTTATGAGTGTTTCAGTTTTTCCATGCGAAGCTTCAGTATTTTAGTGCGAAGGAAAAGTTGATTTTTATCCAATAACAGCACAGCATGAAATGAATACATAGTGAATATTCATTAGTTTATTAAAACAGTAGCACAGTTGTAAGATTTTATTATTTTTATATCTAATTAACACTATGTTAAGTAAGGTTTGTAACTCAGAGCTGTTGTTTTTAATACTGCAGTTGACTGCAGGGAAATTATTTTCAAAAATTCCAGCTGCAAAGTGGGAATAAAACCTCACTCCATTTTTGCACTGAAATTAGTAAATGATTTACTTACCATAATTGCAAACTGTTGACTTGATGCAATAGATTTTACAAGCAAATTCCTCTCGAATGAATAAAATGTTCTTGTTTTTTTGTCCTTCAGTGACCTGCTGTTTAACCAGATCTACTCGAGGCTGGTGGAGAACTCGGTGGCTAAAGGTGTCTTCCTGGAGAGTCTGGAGCCGTACATTCTAAGCGAGAGGATTGGTTGCTTGACGGCGCCCGTCATGAGGGACCTTCTTAGTTATTTCCAAGAGAATGGAATGATGGAGAGTGTGGAGGGCTGCTTGGTGCACATGGACATCACTAACCTGGATATACAGCAGGTGGGTCTGGACTCAGCTCCTCACTGAGTCTGTCTGGATGTGCAAATAGATTCGCTGGACATATATATCTTTCTCACATACATCCATTTGCAGTCGTTGTTATTTGTTTGTAAATGTGCACTCAACCCATTGTGATTGTGTAAGCAGCACCTGCGCCTATTTACCCATCTTACCACTTCCACATCGGAATTAGTTAACCCAGCTGCAGGGGCACGACGATGGCAAGGCCCACCTGCGTTGGGTTTTCAGTGCAGAGCTATAAACTCTCATAAACTCACAGAAACCAGTTAAATCATATCGATGTTTTCTAAATGAATCCTTCAATTAATCCTAAATTGAAATTTTTTGGTTGCTAATTGATGATTTTGAAATATTTTTGTTTGAGATTGCAGATGCTTGTTTAGGCAGGGTGGGTTATTATCAGGGTTTAAATTTGGCTGGGGCCATCCACATACTCCAGGGCTCAACATTAACATTTTATTAATGCCAGACAAGTAACCTGATTAAAACATCAATCACCGAAAATAACTAGGCAATCGCCCGAAACCGATGGTTTCACCGTTACAATTGTACAAAATAAATTTAATAAACCGTTTGATAAGCAAGTACAGTAATATTAGCACACTTACATTGCAGACGCAGTATTGCAGACTGCTTTTGTTCTATTTCACCAGTGAAAATAATTCCTAAGAAAGACACAGCTGAACCATGATGTTTCGAATCAGCCGTTGAAATGAATCGTTTGAATGAATGACTCAAAGACATGCTCACTTGCTCTTATCTACTGGTGTTTTAATTCTGTTTAAGACGATCATTTACCCCATCAGGTCCTATTTGTATATTAAAAAAACATTGATTAATAAACACATTTTCTTATAACATTATTAAATATAGTTGTTTTTGTTTTCAGTGCAAGTTATTTAATTTGATAAGGTATAGATAACAAAAATCATGTTATTGTAATTGATTGTAATAGTGTTTATGACAGAGGACTTAACTTACTACAGCTTATCAACTATTAAGTTCTTCCTAATGTACATAACAGTGACGGGTAACGATACACAATTTGATTCAAAATGATTAAATTCGTTTGTACAATGCAAACCGTGCAAAACAATGTGTCTAAATCTCAACAAATCAAAATCTACATGAAGCTTTAATTGTTTAAAGGTTTAGATGGCGCTCCAACACCTTATTGTGTGGGTTATGTGTGTAGGTGGTGCAGATGTGCTGGGATAACCAACTCTACGATGCCATGATGTACGTGTTCAACAGTGGCATGAACGATTATATCAGCCCTATGGAGGTAACGGACACAACATTAGTATAGCTTCAGGCAAAGATCTTGTGTTATACCCATTATCATGTGAGTGATTCAGTGAGGGGGGGTTAAATCCTCTTCTAATTTTGTATATTGCCTAATGACAAAAAAAAAAACTATCAGTCTGAATGATTCAGAAGAGAACTGGGTGATTGCGTTGTGGTTAGACGAGACCAAAATTAAGCTCAATGGCATCAACTCAACGTGTTTGAGGAAGTAAGAATGCTGGCTATGAACCAAAGAACACCATCCTCACTGTTAAACATAAAGGTGGAAACATTATGCTTTGGGGGTGCTTTACTGGCGAGGGGACGAGACAGTGTATTGTCGAATGTTGAGTTAGAACCTCCTTCTCTCAGCCAGGGCATTGAAAATGGGTCATGGATGGGTATTCCAGCATGACTATTATCCAAAACAATGACCCAAGGCAACAAAGGACAACAAGGGGCAAACGAACAAAATCAGCAGGAAGTCAAACATTTTTTTCCTCACTGTATGAGGGTTTTGCCACAAATACACGACTTCACCATTTTACGATGATGTTGTTTATGATTATATGATTTTAATTTTTTTTAAATGTGATGAAAAGCTAGTCTTATTATAGAAATGAGAGAAAACAAAGGAGTGAGAGGGGGGCAAGAAACCGAGAGCTTTGTTTTGGTCTGGTCATTTCCACAGGTTTGGCAGAAAATAAAGTGTGTGTGTGGCTGGTGTATATGTGTGTGTGTGAGGTGGTCTGTGATGAAGTAGTGAATGCACCGTTAATTTAAGAGGAAGATGAAAGTGCTGCAGCCGGCAAGATCCTCGGAAGCGCTAGATGAAAGAGATTTTATATTGGAGGAAAATTCATGCAACCGTGCACACACACACACACACACACACACACACACAGACCCCTGTCAGGGACATATTTTGCTGTAGGTGGAATGATTAGTGTTTATTTGTGTATAAAGTAATTGGTGCTTTGAGGCTAATTAATTCTTCTGATTGGTTTTCAGAAACTCTTTCAGGTGATTGGTCCTCCTCTGCGAGAAGGCAAACCTCTCACAGGTAGATCTGCTTTCCACAATCCTAAGTACTTCAAGTAATTACTACAAGACTGTGGTAATTCAGAGGCTTTTTTTTTATAACAGTCTGTTTGTGAGCCAGCAAAAGAACATATTTTAGTTAATTAATTACAACAATCTGTAAGTAATTCATTAAACAAATTAAATAATTTAGCTAGCTAGCAATAACCCACACAGCTAAATTACAGACTCTTATGCCGAGTTCATACTGCATGACTATCTTCGGTAAGATGCAGCTGATGCTGTCTTCACATGTACGACAGCTCGGTAACAAGAGGTTACACACTTCATGACATAGAAAAAATTGCCAATAACTCCAATGACCAATAACTGGTCTGCAAACTACGTTTTAGAATCAAACTCAAGTGAAAAGTGATGAAGAAATGAAGCAGGCTTATGCAGGAGATCAGAGTTTTTGCACAAGACTGGAAAGATCATTGAAATTGTAGCCCTCAGAAAGTTCCTGATAGAAATTTTTAGAGAGGGCTGAAGAAAAAAAAAAAGGATTGAAAAATATCGGAATCGAAGCCATGCTTTTTGATATTGTGGTCTATAGTTCCTCCCTGAATGATCTTGCTGTCCTGTGTCTTGCTTACTCATTTGCCTGTAAATCATCGCTGAGGTATTTTTTAGTCAGAAACCATTTTACACTGCAGATTTTGAATCACCGACTGGTCCAGATATTTAGTATGGTAAATATTTCACGGGTCACTGCGGTAATTCTCTCAGACTGAGCAGCGATTTGCCTCCGATTTTTGGCATTCCTTTGCAAATTTAGCAAAACCTGTCAGGAAGTGAAATTCAGAGATAAAGTCATAAAGTACTAAAGTAATCATTATAACAAGTCGTCTCTCTTGCAGCCTCATGGAAAAGTGAAGTGGACATTGTATTTATAATTTAAAATCCAGGCAGGAGTAGTTGATCATCGGGGAATCTTTCGTGTGCTGTATTTCACATACTAAGAATTTGGACATACTACTCGCCTCGCATACTCAGTTTCGCCAGTATATAGTATGGAAGTATGCAATTTCGGACAGGGTCCTTCTGAGAATTTACTGACGCCCTTCTAACTGCTAGCATTCAAACATGAGGTGAATTAGCTCAAAACTGTGGTACCAAATGATCACTATTAACACAACCCCAGAAGGAACACTCCTTTAACCCTCTAAATTGTGCTCCTTACTTGCTTTTTGTTTAATACTTCAACATTTTTTAGCTGTGAAATGTCCAATTTTAAAAATGTTTGTCAGCTATAGAGATATCCTGAGTTACCTCAGGTTTATTTGCCAGCAAGATAGCAAAGCGGAAAAGCTTTTTATTCCACTTGAGGAATGTCAGAAGAAACTTTCACATTACCCACTGCTTGTAATAAATAAGTAATAGTGTACATTGCTCTTTTCTATTTTATTATTTGTAAAATTTGAATACTGTTTGCTAAAATAAGCTACATCTGACTGGTGTGTGTTCCAGTTAAAAGCTGTAATCGAAATATGTCAGCTGGAAAAAAAAGCTTAGGGCGACATGAGTAGGTATAACAGTAGGTATAAAAATGGCTAGCAGGCTAGTTTTACACTTGGATACTAACGCTGAAGGTTAACAAAAATGATCAAATTGCAAGTGAACTTGTATGTTTTTGGAAACAGTCTAAATTAAACGAGGGAAATCATATCTATAACACAAATAGCTAGTAACAATGTCATATTTAAAGCCGGACACAAAAGGGAAAAGGACCTGAGATATGAGACATGATTATATACATTTGTTTGTCTGAAATTTTATTTTTGTTTTATTTCTCTTCACAGATGAACAGGTGGTCATGGGTAATAAGCTGCTCGTCTACATTAGGTGAGGGCTTACACACACACACACACACACACACACACACACACGCTTACTTTCATGTCATGTTTATTCTGCTTGTCTTTTTGTTTCTCAGCTGTTGTCTAGCAGGACGTGCCTATCCTTTAGGGGACATTCCAGAAGACCTTGTGCCACAAGTTAAAAATCAGGTATGTGTAAATAAAATTTTGGATTTGGAGTCACACTCAAAATTGAAGTGGAAAAACTCACTACAGGCTGATCCAACTTTGATGTAATGTCCTTAAAACAAGTCAAAATGAGGCTCAGTAGTGTGTGTGGCCTCCACGTGCCTGTACGATCTCCCTACAATGCCTGGGCGTGCTCCTGATGAGGTGGCGGATGGTCTCCTGAGGGATCTCCAGACCTGAACTAAAGCATCCTCCTGGACAGTCTGTGGTGCAACGTGGCGTTGGTGGATGGAGCGAGACATGATGTCCCAGATGTGCTCAATTGGATTCAGGTCTGGGGAACGGGCGGGCCAGTCCATAGCATCAATGCCTTTGTCTTGCAGGAACTGCTGACACACTCCAGCCACATGAGGTCTAGCATTGCCTTGCATTAGGAGGAAACCCAGCCAAAAAGAACCGCACCGGCATATGGTCTCACAGGGGGTCTGAGGATCTCATCTCGGTACCTAATGGCAGTCAGGCTACCTCTGGCAAGCACATGGAGGGCTGTGCGGCCCTCCAAAGAAATGCCACCCCACACCATTACTGACCCACTGCCAAACCGGTCATGCTGGAGGATGTTGCAGGCAGCAGAACGTTCTCCACGGCGTCTCCAGACTCTGTCACGTCTGTCACATGTGCTCAGTGTGAACCTGCTTTCATCTGTGAAGAGCACAGGGCGCCAGTGGCGAATTTGGCAATCTTGGTGTTCTCTGGCAAATGCCAAATGTCCTGCACGGTGTTGGGCTGTAAGCACAGCCCCCACCTGTGGACGTCTGGCCCTCATACCACCCTCATGGAGTCTGTTTCTGACCGTTTGAGCAGACACATGCACATTTGTGGCCTGCTGGAGGTCATTTTGCAGGGCTCTGGCAGTGCTCCTCCTGTTCCTCCTTGCACAAAGGCGGAGGTGTAGCGGTCCTGCTGCTGGGTTGTTGCCCTCCTACGGCCTCCTCCACGTCTCCTGATGTACTGGCCTGTCTCCTGGTAGCGCCTCCATGCTCTGGACACTACGCTGACAGACACAGCAAACCTTCTTGCCACAGCTCGCATTGACGTGCCATCCTGGATGAGCTGCACTACCTGAGCCACTTGTGTGGGTTGTAGACTCCGTCTCATGCTACCACTAGAGTGAAAGCACCACCAGCATTCAAAAGTGACCAAAACATCAGCCAGAAAGCACAGGAACTGAGAAGTGGTCTGTGGTCACCACCTGCAGAACCACTCCTTTATTGGGGGTGTCTTGCTAATTGCCTATAATTTCCACCTGTTGTCTATTTCATTTGCACCACAGCATGTGAAATTGATTGTCAATCAGTGTTGCTTCCTAAGTGGGCAGTTTGATTTCACAGAAGTGTGATTGACTTGGAGTCACATTGTGTTGTTTAAGTGTTCCCTTTATTTTTGAGCAGTGTACATTCGCACTATAATAATCAATCACACTATAATTTCTAGGGCTGAGTGAAAATATCAATACAGCAAACTATTGCAATTATTTTTTAAGTGTATCAGAATTCAATTTCTTCACCAAGTATGTGTAGACACACAAGTTGTTGTGGTTTTTAAACACGTTTTAAACATGTTAATGTTATGTTAATATTTGGTTAAAAGTGCATCAAACGACTGCCTCCTTCACTCCTGTAGTTGTCAAGTCACGCTTTATTGTCATTTTAATACACTAAATGTTGTGTCTCGCAGGACCACCGTGCTACATACTGGTTAACATAAATATAAAAATAAAAACCATAGACGTTTTGGCGGGGAAAAGAATTTGTTGACTGTGCCACAACTACGAATGTACAAATACTTTAAATAGATACTGTTAATGAAATTGCGCAAAAAAAGATATTTTGTAAAAAAGAAAATTGTGCAAATTTTGGGGGAGGCAGCACTTAGTGCAAGATGAATTGTAGTGCAATGCAGAAGTAAACTTGTATAATCCTATTGAGTCTGTGTGATGGAGTTACAGAGAAAAAGAGTGACTCAGTGCAGGTGGTTCGTTCGTCTGTGTGTAGCACACTTAGAAGTGCACTTGAAAAGATTGAAAAGATTGTCAGGTTTCCTGAGTTGGGGGGGAGGGGGTGTTCATACAGCTATTGTCATAGATAGGAGGGCTTTGTATTTGTTGTGTTTTTATCTATTTGTTTTCCTTCTTTAATTTAATGTATTGTAATAAATATTGTTTTGCAATTTATCATATGTAATTGTATCCTGAGGCCCAGGCCAATTCGCAGCCCGGCTAATTAGAAACTCTAGTTTGGTCCTGTTATCACTTACGTGATGGCAGTAATTTATATATTATAATAACACGTCATGTCATGTTATTAAGAAAGTGACTGTGACGTAACTCGGCGAAACTTTATCGTTCCTTAAAACCTTTTTAGATCAACAGGTGTGTGTTATTTCTATAACAACCTGGTTTTATAAACCAGCTGATTATAAGCCGTTTATTAGGAGTACAAGAAGAATCCACTATTATGCGTAAGAGCTGTTGCCATAGAAACAATAACATTGTTTTGCAACAAGTTAGTTAATAAAAATATAAACGTGCCTATGATTTATTTTACATCCTGAAAAAAACTAACACCTAACAGCTGATGTAAATGTAGGGGTTGTTTTTGATTGCTCTGTGTGTGTGTGTGTGTGTGTGTGTGTGAGTGTGTGAGAGAGAGAGAGAGAGAGAGAGAGAGAGTGTGTTTTCGTGCTTCTTTGCTAGAGAACATAGGAATCACGCTGTGATAAATGTTGCCACATTCAGTGTGTCTCAGAGACCAGACCAGTGTGTGCCTGTGTGTGTGTGTGTGTATGTTTGTGTTCTATTTGGTGTATTATTTTGTCAGACACAGGGGGGTCACGTTTAAAGATAGATGCACAATTCGAGTCAGCTTTGATCTCAGACACACACACACACACACACACACACACACACACACAGAGCACACATTATTATTCTCATAATCTATAATAGTGCATCAGAGATGTGTCTCATTAGCATCCTTTGTTTCTGTCTGAAAACCAGTTACAGGGTAACACCTGGGTAACACACACACACACACACACACACAGCTAGACCAGGGACCTCATTTATAAGACTAGGAAAAACAGTTTTATTAGTTGTCTAGTTCATTTTGCTCACTTGTAAAGTAATTAATATTCAGTTACATGTAAACAAATCTGGGCATTTCTGCCAACACATTAACTTCATTCTATACATGTATTTATATTAAAGGAAAAGTTTACCCCAAAACGAACCTTCTGGCATTAATTACTCACTTTGGTGTTGAGACATTTCATCCTCGGAACACGATGTAAGATATTTTTGATGAAATCTGACATTTATGTGCTGTGCCTTGTTTACACTCGGGGGATAATTCAAGCTGTCAAATTCCACAGATGTTTGAGTTTTGTTTTTGGTTTGGTCTTTAAAATGATGCTATGGTGTGCATTTCGACTTCTAGTCTTTCTCTGAGTGTAAACGCCATCACGCCAGATCTGGGTCAGCAACGGCACTGCAACCGTGTGCGTCATGGTTCTTTCCTAAACACGCGTCCGCAACGGACATGATAGAGATGGAAATATGGAATAAAAATGTTATTTTTGTTAAAAGAACTTTTTTCTTGTTGTCTTGTTACATTACA
Source organism: Bagarius yarrelli (assembly GCA_005784505.1). Taxonomy (NCBI): domain Eukaryota; kingdom Metazoa; phylum Chordata; class Actinopteri; order Siluriformes; family Sisoridae; genus Bagarius; species Bagarius yarrelli. The sequence goes on along the minus strand of VCAZ01000004.1, from coordinate 8,613,697 downwards.
GTTGTAATGGTGGTAGTCACCTTGGTGGTAGTTACCTTGCTGTCTTGCGAAGAGCCAGAGATCTCTCAGATTTATCAAAAATATGTTATAGTGTGTTCCGAAGATAAATGACCGCTTTACACTGTTGGAACAACACCAGGGTAAATAATTCATACATAAATTTGCGTTTTTGGCTGAACTATTCCTTTAATTTAGTTAATAACTGTATATTCATATAAAAAACTTTAATAAATGATGCTTCAAAACCAGTAAATGGAATTAAATTTTTGGTAAAATACAATTAAATCATATGTCCATGTAACTTGACAGAAATTAAGTAGATCTGGAGATTAAGCAGATTTTTAATAAGCAAATAAAGTTTGCATTATTTACACCTTTTAAATCTACATGACTCATTTAAGTCAGTTGCTTGTCAGACTGCCAAAAAATGATCCCTATGTCACACTGTAGGATCTGAGTTGTCATAATGTCTGACTGTTCCACAGTCATCGTGCATCAAAAACAGTTTTTATTTATCACAGTGTATTTGGTCGCCGGTGCCTTAACTCACTACACCACAGCGCCCGGCAACCAAATACGCTAGATATTACGCTCGGGTGACCCGGGTTCGATTCCGGTCCCACTTCTCTCCCTATCTCCCCATTTATCCCTCTGCAAACAAAACCAACTTTTAGCAGTAATTTTACTCATGATATACTTTACTATTTCTTTATGCTGTTCTGTCCATTGGATTCATTCAAATATTTCCCAGAGATGTTTAAAGTTTGCGTTACTTGCGATTCGTAGGAGAAGTCGCACTGCACTGAAGGGCCAGAAGTGGCTCAAAATCTCGGAATAAAATATTTAGTGCAAAAAGTGTTTACGATGTGTAAACGATGTGTGTTTCAGGTGTTTGAATACATGATTCGCCTGCATTCATTAGAGGCTGTCCAGGAGGAGGAGGTGTATCCGTACATCCGGACCCTTCTGCACTTTGACACCCGCGAGTTCCTCAACGTTTTGGCTCTGGTAAGAATCAAACAGGAATGGCGTCAAATCCACAAATCTCCTCATACTGCAGCTCATTCTTTATCGAAGAAGTCTCATAAGAGCTAGCAGGCTCATGTAGCTATGAGTCAACCATCGAACAATCTGCATGTCAGAAGTTTTACACACCCATCTAATATGTAAAGTGATCAAAATGTGATTTCTGAAACACAGTTATGTATAAAAATTTGATTCAGAGAGGATTTTTTTTTCATTTTTGGTGAAGATAAAAACAAGTATTAGGCTTAAAGTGTAATGTATGTAAGTAAATTTATTAACTACAATTTGGGTTGTTTAGCCTATTAGTTAATTAATAAACATTAGTCATAACATTTACACTGCCTGTCCAATAATCTTTCCTTGGACCACCTTTGTCTTTTATAACAGCATGCATTTGCCATGTCATCATTTCGATACACTTTTACAATGTCCTGTCCAGTGTTAAATTAATTTTTCGACCAACATTTTGTATTGATGATGGGAGAGTTGGACTGTTATGCCAAGTTTTTTTTTTCAGCACATCCCAAAGACTTTTAATGGGGTTACAATCTGGATTTTGTGGTGGCCAATCTTGCTGATAAATCCTGGCATTGTGATCTTGTAATTTGCCCGTGCCATCAGAGGAGAAAAAATCGATTGATTGAATAACCTGGTCCTTTAATATATATACCCCATTCTCTAGGTACATAATGTTGCAGAACCTAAACCTGACCAACTGCAGCAACCCCAGATCGTAGTACCGCCCTCACAGACTTGTATGACATGACCTTCTTCCATTGTGTCATATTTTTCTGATTAGCCTCACTTTTCTTAAGAATACACAGCAGTTGAGTCGCAATCCTTTGAGTTCCTTTCAGCCACTACATCCTCTTAAAAATTCTTTTCAACACAGGGAAAGAAGCCAGCTTAATTAAGTATGTTTGGAATTGACAGTGAAAAATAGAATATTTTTTTTATGTTCCAGACATTTGAAGATTTTAAAAATGACAAACAGGCTCTGGAGTACCAGCAAAGAATTGTGGACATTTTACTCAAGGTAAAGACATGTTTCTATTTATTTTACTGTCTTCCATCACCTTATCATTCTTTCCTGCAATCATGCGCTAACGCACACACAACTGAAACAGGTGTGTTGTCCATAATTGTGGATGTAGATTTGTAAATCACACGCTCAAATATCCATATATGGACATGTACGTGTAACGCATCCCGCTGAGGCGAGTAGCATTTTTAAACCCAAAGGTGCAGTTTATTTACAACGTGAATAAAACAATAAACATAAACTAATTAGGACATGACTTGGCTTAGCTTAGCATTAGCTCAGCGCACTAGCACAGCCATAAACAGAACATTTACATTTGCAGCATTTGGCAGACGCCCTTATCCAGAGCGACTTACATTATTCCCTGTTGTACAACTGAGCAATTGAGGGTTAAGGGCCTTGCTTAGGGGCCCAGCAGTGATGGCTTGGTGGGGCTGGGAATCGAACCCTGGTCCTCGAATTGGTAGCCCAACAACTTAACCATTGCGCTACCACTTCCCCAACAAACATGAACTAGACTAGCATAAACTTGATTTTAGTGGTACAGGGACAAGCCATAATCCCAAACAGACACAAAGGGAAACACAAGGGCTATAAATACAAAAGACTAACCAATAGGAACTAGACACATAGGGATCATGTGACAGGAAGATATGGGGTACAAGGATAACATGACAAGGACGAAACAGAAAGTAAACTAAGGCATGAACAATGAACATAAATTCGAAACATAAATGCAATATAAACATAAAACAAGAAACACAATCCTTACAGTAGGTATTTTTTTAATTTCACTGCTTTTTATCCCACCACAGTTTTGCACTATCTAACACACTTTTCTTACGTGTCTTTACTGTCGTCATCAGGATTGTAATCGGCTAAATGCAATCAATTCATCAGCGCAGGAGCTCGTACACTCTGACACAGCAGCTGCTTAAAACGCTTCTATTATAGTACAACCCACATCCCTTTCTCAAATCCCACCCTCTTTCTCATCCCCTCTCCTGCTCTTCTTCCCCTTCTGATCACTACTGAATAGTAGAGTTATTTATATCCACAGATTTTTAGAGGTGTGTGTGTGTCGTGTGTGTGTGTGTGTGTGTGTGTGTGTGTGTTTTAAGCAGGTCATGGTTGATAACTCGGATTTCACCCCGTCCCAGGTGGGCTGCCTGTTTACCTTTCTTGCACGACAGCTTGCCAAACCCAACAACACTCTCTTTGTTAACAGGAAGTTGTTTGATCAGGTGACTTTCTTTCTTCTTTACTTTTAATTTTGTTTTGCATTTAATGTACATAAATAAGTGACTGAATTTTAAGATATACTATTATGTGTGGGTTGATTGGGCGCTGGTTGGGGGTGGGGGTTCTCCCCTCTTTCCTCTGGATTTTCTGCAGTCCTTCCCCAGTGCATTGGCGTTTTTAGGCTGATTGTCATCTCTGAATTGTCTGTAGTGTCTAAATGTGTGTGTGTGTGTGTGTTTGTAATTATAAACCCTTTCCAGCTTGCCCTAAGGTCTCTTAGAGATTCTTTTATAGCCAGTGTTATAAATAAATGAGGTTACTAATGGTGTTACTTTTTAACAGTAACAAATAAGCAAATGAATAACTGCTTTTTCTTGTTAGAATGTCATTACTGACAATAAAATATGTGTTACTATTATTATATTTTGTGTTGTAGTTGAGCTCAGAGATCGGTTTTAATCTGATTAGGCTCTGTCAGCCGTAGGACCTGAAAAGTGGCACATAACTGATGATGATTAATGTGTGTGTATTAAGGTTAGAAGAAAACCATAGAACTGATGATGACTGGTGTTTGGGTGGGTGGGGGTGTTGGGAGTGAGAGACAACCACATAACTGATGTTGATTGGCTTAGGTAGAGTAAATTTCCATCATTTGCCGGAGGCAGAGAGTAGTGCGAGACCCAAGCATGAATATGAAGTACGTACATCCTGACTGTTAAAAAAAATTTTGTTATATGGTATAGTATAGTTACGGGTAGTATGAATGAAATCCGGACGTACTACAGGAGTCAGACTGATGGCAAGTCCAACTGTGTTTGACGGTTAGCTTTTACAAGCTGAAATTACAAACACTCTTTTTCCCTTGTTGAGGTAAAAAACAACACTGTTTATGTAACGTGCAACTTAGAACCAGAAAGAAAGAGTCTCTTCACGTCGGTGGCATATGATTCTAACCTAACGAAGCAACTCATAACGCTAGTGGGGAAGTGGTGGCTCATGGTTAAGGTGTTGGACTACCAACCTGAAGATTGTAGGTTCAATTCCCAGCTCCACCAAGCTACCACTGCTGGGTCCCTGAGCAAGGCCCTTAACCCCCAATTTCTCAGTTGTATAAAGAGATAAATGTAAGTCGCTCTGGATAAGGACGTCCGCCAAATGCTGTTAATGTAAAAGTCACATGACGCCACAACATTAAAATATTGTATTGTGGCAGCCATGTTTATTGACATATTTAGATTTTTTAAATATAACGCAATGATGTAACTCAGTCAATAATACAGTTACTATGTGTGAGAAGTGACTAGAACCTATGACTAATTATTTTTAAAAGTAACATAGCAACACCGATTATTTCTAAATTGTCCATAGTGTGTAAATGTGTGTGTGTTTGTGGTGGCTTGGAATCCTGTCCAACTTGTCATAACGTTTTTGGGGTAGATTCCAGGATCCCTTATGACCCTGTGTAGGATAATCAGTACAACAAAGCCAGTTATCAATAGGAATGTGGTAGTTTAGTGATCAGTGTTAAACTGCTAATCAATAAATCATGGGTTCGATTCCCAGCACATGGATGTCTGAGTTTATCTAGTGGGTACGTTACAGCACGTCTCACGTCTAGTCAGAAACAGCAGCAGCCATTAACGCGATGACGACTTCAAAGCAATTAGCAGCTTACCATAAAAATAACTCTGTCTTATTAGAGGTGTGAAAGAGATTTTGTGATTGATAGTGAGGGGCTCACGCAAAGCTGGAAAGAACCGAGACGGATGCCAGGAAAACGCAGCTTTAAATCTTCTTCACTTTGTTGTTGTTGTTAATGATAGTTTTAACTTCTTGGCCTTGTGGAACTTGTGATTAATAGAACTCAATATGGAATCTAGTAAAGCGGTTATGTTAAACGCAGTGTGATTTGTGTAGGAAGTGTGGTTTGTGTAACTCGGATCTAACTGTACGCAGGTTCTGGAGTTCCTGTGCAGTCCAGATGATGATTCCAGACACACGGAAAGGCAGCAGGTAAAAACCCAACCCAAGTTTTCATTAGTGTAAATAATATTTAGTAACTCATTAATATCTGTTTAATTATCCGACCGAAAATCCCAGCATATAGTCGAAGTACTGCAAACAAAAGTTATTATATTTTAAATCTAGTCTATTTATGTTGTGTTAACTGAACATATTCACAAAATAAATTATATATCAAACCCATTCAGACTTTTTATTACATTTTATTATTCGATTGGCAAATGACTTGTCACCCTCCCGCTGTCAGTTTTTAATAACAGCACAGCTTTAGTTATCACGGCAGCATTCTGTTTTCTTGTGTCTTAGACTTCTTAGAACTGGTAAATGTAACTACTAATAAATGCAAAGTCTGATGTGGACAAATCACTGTAAAACCAGAGATAAATAATAAGAAACGCATGAACAATTTCTAATTTGATGTGTTTATAATTATATTATAATATTGGACTGCACCGCCGATCTTCATATTTGTGGTTGCGTGTAATTGCAAAGTTCAATAATCGAGTGAAAGTTTATGATTTGCAGATGGTTTTAAGGTCTGTTACTGTGTTAACATTCCAAACAAGTTTAAAGCTTTTCACTTCTCACTACTTTTGTAGCTTTAACAAACATATTAATTGCTGTTTATTTCATTTCTGTCTTGGTATAATTGGGTTTTACCTATGATTATTGTTGGTGTATTATATTTTTACACAGATGCACTCTACCAAAAATCATCCTAAGCGTTTTAAAATGATGATTTTATTTTCAAATAGAACTATTCAAGCTATTTTTTTTTTTTTTTTTATGTATTCCAAACTAAATATCACAATGTCGTTTTTTTTAACAATATCATGCAGCACAGATAAACAGACAGATCGAACAGCACACAGACGGATAGATAAAGAGACAGCCAAAGACAAACACGGATGGATGGATGGATGGATAGATAGATAGAGAGATAAGTGAATGGACGGATGGATGAATAGATGGACAGACGGATAGACGGCTGGACTGACACAGTTTATACATTCAGTCATTCATTCATTCATTCATTCATTCAGTCATTCATTCTAAGCAATAAGAACCAGCAGCTTGGAGTGCTGATAGTGTTGGAATTTAGCTGGACCCACATTTCCTTTAATCTTCTGCTGTTCGGCTTTCGCAGCAAACAAAATCACATCAACGCAAATTGAGTTTCTTTTTCCCTTAAGCCCTCCTGTTATGCGCTGATAAATACACACAAAGGTCCATGTAGATTAAGCTTGGAAACGGCTGGGATGAGGTCAGGGACTCTGTGTTGTTGCAGGTGCTGTTGGAGTTGCTGCAGGTGGGAAGCATGGTCCAGTTCGACGAAGGACGACTCCTCGTCCTGGCAGAAAAAGCAGAATTGTAAGTGTGTGTGTATAAAAAGCTCACAAGTCCTACTACTTTAATCCCCACACAAATCACAACCTAGAGAAGAGGAAATTCCATTTATTATTAACACCATGAAGGGGGTACAAAGATGTAGCTGAATTTTTAATTGAAGAATGAACTAAAACGTAGTGATTGTCGCTGTTCTACTGACAAACGCTATTGTAGTACATTTGTTAAATATATATATATTTGAAATAAAAATTGAAATAATAGTACACCAAGAAACTAGGGTAAATTATTTAAAATAAAAAGCTACAGTAGCACTGGTAAATGCTCCAAATACACTGTCCATAAATATTAATACATTTTCTGCAAGATAATGTTTATTAACCCTTTATAACCTTTTGAAGACTTTTTCAAGGCGGAGAGTTTTGCATTTTGTGGTACAACTGTAACATGACCAGCAGAAAAGAAAGAATAAAAGAGAGGCTGGTGTGTAAACTTAGCTGATGTAGGATCTTACAACTAGGTGTGTTGTCATTATTGGAAAAATCACGTGTTGTAAAGAAAAAAAGACGCTATGGAGCACGATTTGGAAAATAATCAGCCTTATGGTTGTAACAGTCGGTCTGTTTTGTTATAAGATAAATTATTCAAAATTTGATAACCTTAATATGTCAAGTGATTTATTCCTTACTTAAAAGCTAATTGTAATTCGATAGCGGGATCTTGAGTCATTTATTAAATTAATGTTCTGCCAAGTCAGTTTCAGAGACACACAACTGATTGATGTCAGTTTAATTGCTTGAAGTGCAGTCAGTTTTTGCCTGTTTTAATTCCATAAGTCACAGACAGTAATCAGTATCTATAAACCATGCAGGGCCACAAACATTATAGTTATATGCTGGCCATACGTATGCCATATGATATATTAAACAAAGATCACCAGTTTCACCCTCCCTCTTAAACCTTTAGTCGAGAATGGCCGAGAGTCGGACCCGATCACCTCCATTACCCTGACTGGAGTTGGAACTGTTTAATTTTTTTTCCTTAATAGAGTTAGACCCGACACAATCATCTGTTCTTGTCTGGCTAAGTGTAAGAACCTTGCCAGCCATGAGTTGTCATAATATCGGCGGATCCGATATTACGAAACCGCTATCAGACAATGTCGGTCTTAAATATTCGTAAAACTGATTATCGGTGGATCTTTAATTCCTAGTAGTGATGTTTTGCTTCTGCAATCAAAATGCCCTTTTTGTTATTAATTCTCATTGTAGTATTGTAGTAAGCCCAAAAAGTAATATTATAATCAGTGGTTAATATCTATTATTTTGTCTGTCTTTGGCATGAGGGACATTTTCTTCCTCAAGGGATTCAGACTAATTGCCTTCAAATTATCTTTGCTTTTCATATAACCCTGTTCTGTTTAATTAGGCAGCAGTGAAGCTGAGAGTCGGACATTTTTTAAGTCTCACTACATTTACATTTGCAGTATTTGGCAGACGTCCTTATCCAGAGCGACTCACATGTAGCTCCTTTATACAGCTGAGCAATTGGAGGTTAAGGGCCTTGCTCAGGGACCCACAGTGGTGGAGCTGGGAATCGAACCCCGGTCTTTCTAGTATCAGTCCAACACCTTAACCACTGTGCCACCACTTCCCAGCACTACTATAGATTTTTTTTCTGTCTCTGCTTTACTCTCTTTCTCAATCCAGCTATCAAATCTGTGAGTTTTTGTACGAGCAGAAGAATTTGTATGATAAAATCATCAGCTGCTACCTGAAGGACCCCTTAAGAAAGGTAAATCCTCACTATTGCTCAGTTATAGCTTGAGGTCGTCTTATCTAAAGCTCTAAGATGTTTTGTTGTTCTGCTAGGAGGAAGTTTATAACTACATCCACAACATCCTGTCTATGCCTGGCTACAGCCCAGAAGAGAAGCAGACCGCCTGGAACAAATCTTTAGAGCACATTAAGGTGAGCAGGGGCTTGCTTTCCAGACATTTACACTCATTTTTTAGTGTTTGCATTTTGCTTTTGGAATAATTAGATGTAGACAGATAATAATTGAGTTTTGTTAGGATTTGTGTCTCATATAGTTCCACTCCATGTCTTCTAACAAATTTATGATGTCTTTAGAACTACAGTTAATTTGAATAGATTTGCACTTATGTCTCCATCATAAACCCAATCAAGAAAATTAATGACTTGGAGAGGATGGTGCAAAAAAGGAATGGGACAAAGTACTTTTTTCTGCATAAACCTAGAATAAGAATAAACCTACTATTCAGATCATTTCTGTGTCAGTGGGCAAAAGTACAAAATCAGCAGGGGATCAAATAATTTTCCCTCATTGGGTAAAAATATTTAGATCGTGCAACGGCTCACTTGGTTAAAAAAATGAGATGAATGTATGGTTTTTTGGGGGTTTTTTTCAGGATGCACCAGCACTATTTTTTACCAAGACCAAGTTCGAGTATTAATATTTTTCTCTTGGTACTCACCGATAGTGATACCAACAACTCTTCTTTTTGTGATTATCTGTATGGCTCTCGGGTTACTGTATCTCCTTTTATTTTCTTTCATCTTGCAAGGGTTCACTGCAGGGTCGGTTTCCGGGTGCTACTGTTACTGCTTGCAGCAAATTCTCTGTGCTTACTTTCGTGCTTTAATTTCAGATCACTCGTAATATAAGTACTCATTTTTGTACGTCTTGATATTTCTACAAAGCAAAATGCTGATCCAATGCTGATTGGATGTTCTCTGCCTTGCAGGAACTGGTTAGCATCAACGCTGCTAAAACTGCAGAGCTAGTGGCAGGTCACTTTCTCAGCGAGGTCAAGCCTATTATTACTGCACTACAGGTGAGTGTCAATCAGAACATTATTGTAGATTATCATTTATGCCTATGGAGTGTGAACATCATCCAAAATGCAGTTGCAAGATTTCTGACTGGCACTCTGAAGCAGGCACGGTTCAATCTTATACTGTTCTACTTCAAATGGATGCTGTCCTATTTCATTTCTTAATATAATTTTTGTTGTTTGTTTTTAAGTCTCTGAATGATTTGGTACCAAAGAATCCCCAAGATTTCGGTGAGGTGGCATTTCTCTACTAGGCCCCTAAGAGCTTTTTAGTTTATTTGACTAGTTCCCAAATGTAGATTAAAGCTATTCAGTTGCTGCCCATAAATATTGAAGCGTCCAGATCTGATAAGACAATTTACAGTTTTAAGTCACTGCTAAAAGCTCATTTATTAAATACGGCTATTCAACGCTTTATTTCATGGTATCTGGCTTAAAGTGCATTGTCTTGTGTCTGTTTAATTGGTTTTTATGCCCTTTTTTGCTTGTCTTCCTGTTTTGATTTATTTAAAGCTGTTTGAACAGCGCTTTTGGCAACCTTGGTTTTAATATTTTCTGTTGTCTAATAAGTTGTTATGGAACATATCAGGTCAGAGTTTTTAAAGAATACAATCAGATTTGTTATTTTTTTTCCCCTTTGACCTCAGATCTGGCATTTTCTGCTGTGATATCGGTTTGATATCGATTCTAGATACGAAGAAAACCTGTAATCTTCATTAAGGTTTTTCTCCTGTTTCTCACGAGCCTTTATTAGTGATGTGAAGTGTTTGCACACACACACACACACACACACACACACACACACACACACACATGCTCTTAATACCGTCAATCCTGTTCAGTAAAAGCCCCAAGGTGAGGATTAGCAGACATCTCTAAAGGTGTGCTGTCAGCACCAAATTGCCTGTCTTCACTCCAATACACAAACAGATCAATTGTGCGTGTGTGTGTGTGGGGGGGGGGGGGCATGGCAACAAATAGTCAAGGTCTAAGCTGTTAGTCTTGTTAAACCCACAGAAAATATTTCTATCATTTGGATGCATTACGTATGTCTGTATTTCATGTCTGTTGTTTTGCCAAATAGCAGACACTCACTAACTTTTTGGTCTTCTTTCCAACATTTTTGTTTAAAAACCCTCAATTTTTTCCCCAAATTTTACACATGGCAGAATGTGACAAAAATTCACAGCTCAGGTGGAAGAATCTGTCCACAGGACAACTATCAGTCATGTTATCCACAAATCTTTTTGTTGAAAGAAAGACATAAAAAATCCCGTTTGTAGTTGGCCACAAGCCATGTAGGGGACATGGCAACCATGTGGAAGAAGGTGCTCTGGTCAGATAAGATTAAAGTTTAACTTTTTGCCCTAAATGCATAGCACTATGTGTGGCGGAAAAGTAACAGTGCTTATCACCCTGAACACACCACTCCTATTGTGAAATGTGGTGGCAGCATCATGCAGTGGGGATGCTTTTCTTTAACAGGGACAGGGAAGCTGGTCAGAGTTAATAGGGAGATGAATGGAGCTATACAGGGCAGTCCTGTTGGAGGCTGCAAATGACTTGAGACTGGGAAGGAGATTCACCTTCCAGCAAGACAATGACCCTAAACATACAGCCAGAGCTACAATAGAATGGTTTGGATCAAAGAATATTAATTTGATAGAACGGCCCAAAGTCCAGACCGAAATCTCATTAAGCATCTGTGGCAAGACTTGAAAATTGCTGTGCACAAATGCTCCCCATCCAATCTGTCTGTCTGTCTGCCTGTCTATCTATCTATCTATCTATCTGTGTGTGCAAGAACAGGCGAAAAAAATCATCTGAAGTGTGTGTTTGTTGTGTCTGCAAGTATGTTGTGTCTGCAAGTGCCCCCCCCCGAATAGCGTCTCTGTCGAGTAACGTATTTCATCTAAAATGTTTAAAGAACCAAGGCTGAGATTAAAGTTAGTAACAGACTAGAGCTCTGCAGACATACAAGACATATGACAATAGAACCCTCTGTAGAGATAATATGTCTGTGTGTGTGTGTGTGTGTGTGTGTGTGTGTGTGTGTGTGAGAAAGGGAGAAAGAGAAAGAGATAGAGAGAGAATAAATGGATTAGTCCATATCTGAGGCACTGGGTATAATTAGGTTTGCCTTATCATCTGGCCGCTGGAGGCATGGTGTTAATTGAAAAGTCTGATAGTGGAGCGTGTGTGTTTGTGTGTGTGTGTATGTGTGTGTGTGTGTGTATGTGTGTGTGTGTGTGTGTGTGTGTGTGTGTGTGTGTGTGTGTGTGTGTGTGTGTGTGTGTGTGTGTGTGTGTGTGCGCGCGTTTGTCATGACCAGGTTGAAAAGAAAAAAAAAAATTAAACAGCACATTTAACACTCATCCCTTAGAGATTAATTTACAATCAGGAAAGAATTATTTAATTTTAGGTTTATTATAACAGTGAGAGACAGAATAACAACAAAGATTAGGAGCTAAGATTAGAAGTATTCTCTTTTTCTTAAAGGGAGTGTTACTCATCTCAGCCTGTATAAAAGTCACCTGTCCAAATGAAACAATCAATCAATCAATCAGATTCCAAACGCTCCACCATGGCAAAGACCAAAGAGCTGTCCAAGGATGTCAGGGACAAGATTGTAGACCTATACAAGACTGGAATGGGCGACAAGACCATTGCCAAGCAGCCTGGTGAGAAGGTGAGAACAGTTGGTGTGATTATTATATCTGGATCGCGGGCTCCAAACAGGATCTCACCTTGTGGAGTTTCAGTGATCATGAGAATCTTGTCAGTGATCTCAGGGCAAACCATAGTCACCAAGAAAACACTACGCAGTGAAGGACCTAAATCCTACAGTTCCCGCAGGGTTCAATGTACAGACCCGTCTGGAGTTTGCCAGTGAACATCTGAATGATTCTGAAGAAAAATTGGTAAAGGTGTTGTGGCTCATGATACCAAGAACACCATTTCCACCATCAGACATTGAGGTGGAAACATTGTTTTGGGGTTGTTTTTCTGCAAAGGGGACAGGACAACTTTACTGCAAAATAGTGGCTCAGGTAGAAGCACATTAAGGTCCTGGAGTGGTCTAGCCAGTTTTCAGACCATAATTAATAGAAAAATCTGTGAATGGAGCTGAAAGTTCGAGTTTCCATATGTCAGCCTGGAAACCTTAATGACTTGGAGAGGATCTGTAAAGAGGAGTGGGACAAAATTCCCTTAGCTAGCTAGTTAGCTTAGTTAGCTAGCCTATGAGGAAGTTAAAGCATCGTTGTGCTGCCTGTAATTGTTGTGGGGAACTCAGACTGATTGGCTTGCTAATTTATAATAATAATGTCTGATTAACATCACTTACCCTTTATCTGCCCTGTAGATAGCAGTCATGCAATTATGCAACATGAAGTGCACAAAATAATGGCACAGGTCAAGTGCTTTAGTTAAACCTCACGTCAAAGCAAAATAATCTACGCTGTTAAACGTTATATTCTTCTGTTACGTTATATAAAGCATTGATTGGTTATAGTAAAGTGTTATGACTTGTAACAATATTGCGCAAAATATTTCACTGTTACCAAACGAAAGTAACATAATTTGAAAGGTTTACTTGCTATGTCATATTACATAATTACAAATCATCTTCTACTGTTATAACATGATGCACTATTGACACATGGTACTGGCAACATGACTGCACATTATAATTCACTGTTAATAAAGGTAACATGCAACATAATTCGACGTTATGTTCAACTGTTACATCGTACGCTACTGTTATGCATGTAACATAACTGCACCTTATAATAAAATGTTATGATATATAACATGTAACCTTCCTGCACATCAGAATTAACTGTTGCTACATGTAATGTAACTGCACGGGATTGTCAACTGTCACAATATGTAACATTATAATGAGGTCTCGCAATTTGTAACATTACTGCACATGATAATTTGAAATGTAATGTAACGTAACATAACATAACTGCACATCATAGTTTACTGTTACTACATGTAACATAATTGCATATAACATTATTTTTAATTATATAGAAGTAATAGTTCTGTTACTACATGGACCATTATTGCACATCATGTTCCTGTTACTGCACCGCATATTGCACCTCGTATTGTTTTACATATTATTAATAATGTTTTATCTTATTTGTAATTTATTCTGTCTATTATTTAAAAAAATCTTTAATGTATTTTGTTTATTTATATGCACAGTCAAGGTATGAGGAGACCGGGTTTCCATTTCTGTTCTGTTATTTACTGTATGGAACTGTGTACTGAACAAATAAATATTTGGAGGAAAATGACTCAAGCTAACAGGAAACACACTCTGTACACGAGTGTGTTTCTGCACTGTATGCGCAAAAGTACATCACAACAGATATAGTTTTTGTCCAACATTTTGTGATCTGCTGTAAATGCAGTCTAAAAAGGAGATGCATACGTGTAAATGTATATTTTGATCATATTTTTGTTTTAGGGCAAATACCAGCAATCAGTTTAGTTAAATGTTTATTAACGTTTCCATTCTGTTAACCAGAAGATTGTGGGTTTGATTTCCCGCCAGATTACCACTGCTGGGCCCCTAAGCAAGGCCCTTAACCCTCAATTGTTTAGTTGTATAATGAAAATTATAGTCGCTCTTGATAAGAAGTAAAAAGTAAATGTAAAATTGTATTCACACTCGTACCTACTGCACACAGACCTCCAGAGTGCTCGTGTAGTGATTAGTTTACCCAGTGACGAAGCGAAGTCGCAGTGTATTTCTTTCAGTGTCTGTCACCCCACAGAGGAAAAGTCTTTGTTGCATGAGAGATCTGTCATTTAAATGTCTTCTTCTGCGCTGCCATGTCTGACATTTGCAGTGACATTTCAGCTTTCTACTTTATTTGCGTATCAGTTTAGTCTATAGCGATTGCCTCCGATTAATGTCTCAGTTTAACTCACTCACTCACTCGCGCTTCCTTCTTACTTATACAGTCAATACTTTATTGATACACTCCACATACTCTCTTAATTGGTAGCAGTATTTCTCTTTCTTTCTCCACTTTTGAGTTCTTCATTTTAGATTCCACTGCTTTTTCCCTGACTTTATTCTTTATTTATTTTCCTATTCGGTCGTCATATAGTTCTCCAAACGGTATAGATAATCAAAAAGGCTTGTGTCATGGACCATTTGATAAAGCACACGGGCTGGGTGGACCAGTCCAGAGAGAAACACGATGCTAAGAACGTACTGAAATAAAACACACCTAGTTACGCAAACAAGGCAAAGACATGAAGAAACAGAACAAAAAGAACACAAGCGCTGTAGCACTGCAGGCTGTCATGAGCGCTGCACTGTTCGGGCTCACAGGGCTCAGCGTGAGAGAGAGAGAGAATCATGACACTATCATGAATCATGGCATTTTGAATGCAGTTTGAGTCATTTTTTTTTTTACAGAGTATTACTACTGTGAAGTAGATGTTTTTCTAGAAAACACACATTAAATCGTGTAATATGCATTAAATGGAGATCAGATCGCTGTCCTGCAATGAGAGAGATCATTAATATGTACTGTAATATTGTGTACAGTATGTCATTGTATGTTCATGGTTAAAATTGTTTAAAGGATGCTGTTGAATGTTTTGTGTTTTTGTCTACAGGATGATTATTTGGTGTTTCAGTTCCTGAGGAATTTGCTGAGTCCAAGGTAAAAAAAAAAAAATCTGATGTTTGTACATATTGATGATACTTTAATGAAATGTATATAAAATATGTGCAGAAATATATTAATTCATTATTGATCATTAACATCTAGGGTTAGATTTACAAATAAAGCAATAGTAATAAAAATAAATAGAAACCAATATTATTCCAGTCCAGTAAAATTAAAACTGATCATTTGAGGTTTAAGTTTGTAAAAAAAACCTAATTATTGTAGTAACAAAAGAGACAAAAAAAAAGATAATAATATTTAATTATACAACAAAATGAATGTGGGGAAAATAAATGAAATGACATTTACATAAAAGCATTTAGGATTTTAATTAGTAAAATATTGTGTTTAATTATAATTATAATTTTTTTTCAAATAAAAGACAATTAAAAGGGTAAATTGTATAAAACTACCAAAATGTAATATTTTAATAAAGTCATCATTCTTATCAATAAAAAAAAATGTACACTTATATATCATATTGTTTTTTTTACATTTTATGTTATAAAGGATTATTACAGTATGTTATATTTGAACTCAATTCAGCTATATGATCCATATAACAGCAAAATGTTTGTGCAAAGATCTGTACTCTAAAGCTCATAAAGCTGAACTGCTGGCTGATAATCTTACAACAAGAAAGATAAATTAGAGAATTTTATGAGACACTTGCGTGTGTCACATGTGGAGAGTGTTTCTGAAGTACGGAGCTCTTCCTTCATCACGACTCAGGCTCTCGAATCAAACAGCAATCAGCTGCTTTTAAATGCACCTCAAGATGAAGCTGAAAAATTCTCATCATGAGGGAATAAAATGAGAGCGATGATTTGCGCTGTTGTTCAGGACGATTCAATGCACATCAGGAAAAATGTCTGTCTCCGACTATCAAAATGTAAGCTGTAAGAGTGAGTCTAATTGCCAACATCAGCAGCCTGTAGAGAGCGTCCATTAAAAAAAACAAAAAAAACAAGAAGCTCTCTCGGTCATGCAGAACGGACTCTAAGCCAGACTCGCTTTCAACTGGCTTAAGTGATGCAACAGCAACATCTGCGAGGTTGAGTGGCTGAGTGTGACGTGTGTATCCAGTCCCAAACAGCATCTTCATGCCCAGTGGTTTTATCTACTTTATAGGAGACACAACCAGCTTTCCATCTGCTGTGTGTAAGAACAACACTGTCTGCAAATCCTGTGAATGCCTGTTTCAATAATTCCAAAAATTTTGATAGAACAGTGTGTCGCATCAAAGTTGCAGCCATCTTTTCGACCAGAGTTGCTCAGTTTATTAAAAAACACTTGCTGTGTAGCTAATGATAATGTAGCTCTTTAAAACCCCATGCAATCTGGACTGCCTGGAGTTCTCTGATTTACAACTGGCATTTGAAAAAAAGGGGGGAAAAAATCACAGGAAACAATGTTTTTTCCCCTTTAAGTACTGAAAGAAGCTTTTAAACATTTGAAAAGTGCAGCATCTCCACTTTGCCACTTTTTAAAATCCCATTTTTGAGTATGACTAGTCTCTCCCGTGGGTTCACAGGATGGTAAAGTGCCCATTGTATGCGTACTTCAGAATCTGTATAATAAATCAATAAATATTTTTTTCTCAGCATCTAAATGCCATGTGCCAGGGCATGTGACACACCACTCAAATGCAAAAGCCATTTTGTTTGTTTTTGTGTAGCGTTTGCCTTGTGTTAGCACAGGCAAAGATTTAGGCTCACCTTCCGAGCTCAGCTTCGGATACCAACATGTAAATGTGTCTGGACCTCATAATTCACTGGGTTTGATTGTTTAGATTCTTTACTCAATAACCACATAGTTTTTTGTTGGAACCTGTTTGGCTGCTGGTGGTCTGACTGGAAACTTTAACAAATTTTGCGCCTTTAGTCATTGTTGGCTTTTTAAAGCTTGCAGCATTAACAATTTATATATTGAAATATATATTACTATCGCTCAATATGAAGGACTATTATCAAGATTACATTTTTGCCATGTCGCCAGTCCTATTAGAGTGTATTAAAAACTGCAGATTTTTTGTGAATTTTACACACGAGTCTCTAGAGTTTGCCTGGATTGATGAGAAAAACAAAAAACATGGAGATAAAAATGGCTGGATTGGCTGGCAGAAAGGATGAATTGGCAAAAATAATAAATTTTTTTGGATCAAAATGTTTTTCATTATACTGTACACCTGTGGAAATGTTATAACACATACTTTTGATTAAAATACAAACATTTAATAAACATAAGGCTCACAGACCCAATTCAAAGATTCTCTCTCTCTGTCTCATGCAGTGATGGGCAGACACCTGAAGCCATTATAAATCTTGGGCCTGAGCTTCACGAGCTCCTGGTGGACTCGATGTGCCGTTTTAGTCCTCACCAAGTCATTTCTTACCTTAAAACATCTACAAGCTACCGCCTGGAGGAAACCATTGAGGTATTAATTTGTCCTTCTCTTTTACATGATCTGATTTTGATCACCGACAAGTATCTCGAATTCAGAATGAACAAAGCCAACCAAATATATAACAAACAAATAGAATTGCTTACTAGTATTGTATGACTTAATTAGGTACAGTACCATAGTCATCTGTCTAATTTTGGCAGATTAACCATAATCCAAACAGCATCTGTTTACATACTCATTTAAAAAGTGTCAGCTTCTTATACTACAAGGTAGGGCAGCAGTCGAGTATTCTGAGTGCGTTTGGGGGGCCTGGCTTTTGGGGTGAACATTAAAAAGAAGAACGTACACGAGTTTTCTGCCACCTTCTACAGCTTTAATCTCCACCATGTTAACCCACAGCTGCCCCTCACTCGTTAGCATCGCCAGCACTCCATTAATACTTTGACTTAATTGGAACTCAAACCTCTATCTGCACTAATCTTTAGACGCAGCTGGCCAGAGCGAATTTAAACCCCACTTTCTCAGTCTTTCCGCTCTGTCCTTCCAGGAAAAGGCACAAGAGGCCTGTGTCTATTCAGTAAGCACTCAGCAAAGCTTTAATAATACAGTGAGTTTGGTGATGGGGCTGCAGTCAATGGCTGAACTGCTGAGACACACAGAGAGAGAGAGAGAGAGAGAGAGAGAGAGAGACAGAGAGAAAAGAAAGTGGAAAGTGTTTGTGAAGGAGCGTGAGAGATGTAGAGAACCCTCCACTTCAGCAGAATCAATACGGTTTTACATCCACTGGCACTTGTTAAATATTTGATCTCTGACGCAGACACACACACACACACACACACACACACCACACACACTCAGGATAAAGTAGCTATGCTATGTTCATCTCCCCTACAGGTATGCTGTCTCCTTGAATCTTGTCTGCTATCCAACTGTCTGACCTTTCGTCCTTTCTGTCTTGCTGTCTCTGCTTTATGCCTGATATCTCTCTCTCTTTCTCTCTTTCTACTTGTGATGACTCCTGACTTGTTTCTTCAACAATTATAATCATGTGTTTTGTTGTATAGATATAAAATATATATGATAAATTATGTTTAGGTAAATGATTTTTTATTTATTTTTTTTAAGATAGCCTGTTACACACTTAGCTGTTATAACTAACAATCTTCAGGAACATCATTGTTTCCCTCAGATGTGTTGGTGAATTACTACAAAAAACCTTGTATAAGTAACATTTGCTAGTTTGTGCTGCTAACCAGGTTTACCTAAACAATGTTTTATTTAGAAGGCTGATACATGATTTTCTGTTTCATAATTACCTTAGATCACCAACCAGCACAAACTTCATGAGGCCACCGCCTACCTGCTGGAGAAACAGGGAAATGTGCAGGGAGCCTTCCAAGTGCTGCTCCAGGTCTTTTCATTACTTTTATCTCACATCTGACACAAGTGACCACAAAAGGCTAGAGCTGAAAGCAGCCAGGGCTCGAACAGCTCAGACTGTTGGGTTTAGCATTTTACTTTCAGTTTTGGATTAAATGGTAAAAGGAGATTTGTATCTCAGACAGCAGACTGGTGGACAGCTCAAAGCTTAAATGAGCAGGTTTTTAACTGTCCATGATATTAATGAAATTCTAGCTTGATTTTATTTTTTCATACAAGCTGTGAAATTGATTTTTATTCATTAAATGAAAACATTTTTAAATGTGACTATAAACAAAGCTGGGTAATCTTTTCAGTTTAACTTCTATTAGCTTAGCTGTTAGCTTAGTAGAGACGTTTTCGATATTACTTAAAATAGTTTTAGAAATTGTTTACTGTCTAGTGTCCCAAAGAAAACTTACTCAAAACTCACTCAAAAATCCTTTCGGGTTAGCCCATAATAGCAAAATAGAGTGAAACATCTTTGCGCTATTTCTGTAGCGTGTTAGAGTATAGAATTAGCCTGTTTTTAGCCTGTATCAGCGTTAATTATTATAAACATTAATTAATATAACTTGCTGTATAATCGTGTTAGCTTTTGTTAGCACTTTTTTGCTAGCTCGCAAAAGTAGGTATTTTCAACAGTTTTATATGCGTTCGAAAATCTGGTCAGCTTTAACTAACTTGGGAAAAAATGCTCGGCTATAAAACACCTTAAAAGTGAAGAACAAGAGTTCACAGAAATGATTCTAAATATTTCATATGACCTTAAATATTCAGAAATCCTGTCAGGGTGTTAGCTTGTGTTACATATCAATGGAGAATATAATTATTTATGACTTTCTCTCAGGAATCCTGTCATGTTGAATCACAATAGCTTGCTGAAGAAATTAGTCAGAGTAAATATTTATGAGTTTGTCTTTTCTCCTGGTGGAAAGTCTGGTGTGTAAGAAGTTAGCTGAACATTTACTCGCATAACTTAAAAATCCTGTTTAAATTAGTGTGTCTGGGTCAGCGGACCGATTCTAACATTAAAAAATTTGAAAGATAAATTAATATTACGTCATTATTACCTAGCATTAGCATGGAGAAATGTTAGCATTTGGACTCTTAATACCACCTCTTAATACCACAACCGTACTTTTCTGTGCAATAATACTCTTTTTTTTTTTTTTTTTTTTTTTATTCTTACTTTTTTTTATTTCTAACGTACTTAAAATGTGCAACTGGAAGCTTTTGTCACCAAAGCAAATTCCTTGTAAGTGCAAACCTACTTGGCAGTAAAGCTTTTTCTGAACTGAGCTGAAACAGTTTTACTCTGACTAACCAATCAGAGGATGGAAAAATGCTGATTTCATTGTACGCCAGCTAGCAGGCTTAAGAGGCGGACTTAAAATCTGATTGGTTAAAGAAACAGTATTTAATAATATTAACTAATTACTAATCTGCTATCGCTAATATATTTTAAGTTATTTGGCCAGCACTACTGATTCTAAAGGCTTTGGGCAAATTAGATTAACATGGCAACACATAGAAACTGAAATCTGATTGGACTAAAAAAATCTAACATCCACATACATGTACTGGAAGCAGTTCAGCCGAGAGAAACTCTACAAAATGAAGAGAATAAACTGTTGGAAATAAATTAATACAATTTCATAACACGAATTTTAGAATTAAGGTTGTAAATAGTGGTCAGCTTATGATAGTGTTTAGGCAGCAGAGAAGGACTTGCTGACCCTGACTTCTAGCACTGCCATATAAGGACTTCCTGATTCTCTCTGTTCTATATATGGTCAACAGAAGTCCAAGAAGACCTAGTCATGATTGTGGTCTGACCTTTGATTGGTCATCTACAATCAAATGTGTGTGTGTGTGTGTATGTGTTAGACACTAAAGGAGAAGCTGAACACACTTGTTCAGGAGAGTTCAGAGCTGGCCAATCCAAGACCTGCAGGAGAGGAGATGGAGGTAGCTGATGAAGATTACACCCCATTGGCTAGGGTGGTGAAAGCTCTTAATGACATCATTACACTGTGCCACCGGAGCTCACATGGACTTAACCAGCAGCAGAGGGAGGTGTGTGTGTGTGTGTGTGTGTGTGTGTGTGTGCATTCCCAGATTGATGTTGCACTGTGCTGTTAATTTATTTATATGAATGCATTAATAACCCATTTTCATCTTTCTCCTCGCTCTCTCTCTTTTCATTTTCTTTCTCTCGCCCTCCTGTTCTCTCACTCGCACACTTCTCATTTTCTCTCTCTCCCTCTCTCTCTCTTTCTCACTCTCTTTCTCTCTCTCTCTCTCTCTCTCTCTCCCCATATTTTTTTTCTTGTTTTTTTTTTTTCTTCTTTTTTCTTTTTTTTTTTTTTTTTTTTTTTTTTTTTTTTTTTTTAAAAATATTCTTAGGCTCTCTGGTTTCCTCTTCTAGAGGCAATGATGTCGCCACAGAAATTTCTCAAAGGCCCTAATGACAAGGACACTTCTGATGGTGAAACACACGCACACAAACAATGCTGTATCTTGACATTTCCAGCACATTTTTAGCGTCTAAAATCACTACTTCAATAGGTACTGCATAATTACTACATAAAATGTATTCTATACAGCATCGTTATGGGTTGTATAAATAAAAGTCTACATCAGTCATTTGAATATTGTCACGTAAAAACACGTAGTCACGACAGCCTAAAACTGTAAAGTTGGATAATGTTTACGTAAATGATGCTGAACAAGCAACGTGGTTTTTTTTCTGTGACACCCCCCCCCCATGTCTTCAGCACTAAAAGAGCTCACAATGAAGGTGTTAAACAGTATGTCCAGCTTCATCGCACTGCCTGCCATCATCCAGCGCATCCTACAGGTAATTACATGCTTATAAACACCTGACACACATTATAGCTGTGTAATTAACACCACTGTACTTTATTAATTATACTCTACTTAATTATACTTTATTATACTAAATGTGGGGGTTGTAGGGTGGAGTGAAAGATGATCTTACCATCGTTTTTGGAATTGATTTATTTGGAGCAGCCTAGCAGTAAAGCAGTCCTATCTACTGGAAATTGTAATCTATTCATACACACACACGCACCTACACACACACACACACACACACACACACACGCACATTAATATTTAGCATCACACTGCAAATCGATTTCACACTTGCCAACCACATCCTCCTAAGTGACTGGAACAGATATGTCCTTGGCCAGGTTTAGTGTCCACACACACACACACACACACACACTCACTATACGAAATCAGACCTCAGTCGCTGCTCTCAATGCTTCTGTACCTACCTACACGTTTGTTTCCACAAACAGATTTCTTTTAATTTATTCATTTTTAATCACTGTTTATTACGCTTCATTAAGCCCTTTACAGTGTTTTTTATAATTATTCAGAAGAAGTTTGTGTTAATCCCCTTGTTAAAAGCTATAAACACTTACTGGTATTACATGTATGCTTCTTACTGTGTCATAACAAATTATTAATGCATCGCTTGCTGTAAGATCTCCGGTATTTACAGTGGTGCCTGATAAACGTGAGGATCCAGTGCAGCTGCTAATGCTGACATTTGATGGCATTTGCTCAGCATGGCATCATCAGGGCCGGGCTAATGTGAATGCTAATCCAGATCTTGGCCAACATGAATGCTAATGATGCTAATGAATAGTGTCCTGCCGAGAGTGTTGATACTGTAGTCTATCTGTGAACATATGATATATAGTATATTAGTGTCACTATTATTTTACTGTGAGTTGTATACATTTATGTAATCAACCTGCCTTTATGAATCACTGTGGGTCATCAGCACAGGTGGAACTGAACTTTTTTCTCTGAAGTAAGTACTATAATTAAAGTCTTAAAAACCAAATTTGAAACAAACTTGGCCCTGTGATTTTGGCCAGAATTTGGTTTATCTTTTTTTTTTTTTTTTTTACCAAGTTTTCTGTTTCCCGTGCTTGGAGAATGGTGGCTGCGTTAGAGTGTTTTGGTTGTACTTTGGGTGCTGCATATTGATATATACACCAAACAACATCAATTTGCAGAAAAAAAAAATCCAAACGCCAGCACAAGAGTGAAAGCGAAACAATCAATAGCCTGTCCAATGCTTTGACATCAAATCCACAAGATCAGTGAGTAAATTGGAGTATTTTATTTGAGAAATTTAGATGTGTGTGCGTATTATCTGTGGACCTATCTGACGGGGTCCACAGATAATAGTAATCCTGTGCAAATAGTACTTAAATAAGAAAACACTTTCTCTTGTTCTGTTAAAAAATTGGGTGTATTTGCAGCATTTAATTGACATGTTATTGTCCTTTTTAGTCAAACTCCATCCCATGTGCATAACCGAGAATAGTTTGTAAATCTGATGTGATGTTTCGTGTCTGTATAATACCCATAAACTTAGTCTCAGATTTTCTTATTTTTAATTCACCCGAGCAGTTGAGGGTAATGGCCTTGCCAAAATGGTGAAAGTTTGGTGGTGCTGGGAATTAAATCTATGAGTTGATCAGTAGTCCAACACCTTCACTACTAGGCTACCACGTTCCTCTAAATGAACTGTCTGTCCACTGTCTGAGAATGCATAGAAAATCCTAGATTGTCCTCATTTTAATATGTTTTGGTGACTGTAGTAACTGTTTTTTGAGAGATTTGTGCCACATAACTAAAACTAGACAGTGGAGGCTCAGACAGGGCAGTGGTGGCTAAAATTGTTAAGTTGTATGGAAGAGCATTAAGACATGGGTTTAAGCCTCACCGCTGTCAGTCTGCCACTGTTGGGTCCTTGAGCAAAACCCTTAACCGTTTCTGCTGTAGGGGTGCTGTATCATAGCTGACCCTGTGATCTGACCCAACTTACTAAGATAGGATATGTGAAGAAACAACTTTCTCTGTGCTGTAGAGTCCCTGTGACAAATAAAGACATTTACTTTTACAACTCTACTAACTAATAAATAACGGACCTGCTATTTAACTTATGAAACACCAGAACCAAAAATACAAGAAGCTAAATTGTTTATTATTGTTTATTTTATTATTATTACATTCACATTTCAGGCATTTGGTAGACATCCTCATCCAGAGCGACTTGCATTTCTCTATAGTTTCTAGGGCCTTGCTCGAGGGTCCAGTAGTGTCAGTTTGGGCATGAGCCTGTGATCTGCCGGTTAGCGGAATATTTTATCCACTTAGCTATCTTTTTATTGCAAAAAAATAATTTTATTGTTGTTGGTGGGGCAAAATTGAAAGAAAGGAGGAGAGAGAGACAATGCAATACTGTGAGTGCTAAAAAAATACAGTGACTCTGCTTCACATTGGCCCACATTTTAACACTCTGGTATTAATTATTTTCCTCCACCCTTTCAGTGGCTCTGCCTGAATTCACATACTTCTATACTATATAGTATGAGAAACTGAGTATGCAAGGTCAGTAGCATGTCTGAATTCTTAGTATGCGAAATACAGTACATGGATTTTGAAGTATGCATGCGATGTACACTTTGCTATCCCATGAGGTGACGAAAAGACGACTCATCGTATGAGAAATTGGCACAAAGTGGCGAGACCTAAATACATACGTATGGTCACGTACCTGCCCCGAGGTGGTTTATAATATACTAACCTCTGGATGAACCTTCTAAGGCTGTGTAAAGTCTAACAGTGTGTGAAAACAGAAAAAAACACAGTGAGCAGGTGAAATCAAATAGAAACAGTTGAAATGAGAAAAAAAAAAAATTTCTACACACACAGATGATGGTGTGTCCTCCTACCTCTGTGGGGTTTTTTTTCATGCTCTAGTGTTTATAATAAGTGTGTGAGTGATACGGTGAACAGGACCAGCAGTGTTATAAAGTTAAATCTAGCTGAATTCTTGTCACATTCTTCTCGCTCACTGATCACCGCTTTTCAGCTTAACTCAGATTTACTGATCTACTATATCTCTTTTTTTTGTGTGTGTGTGTGTGTCCCTCTTTCTCTCTCTCATTGTCTTTATCAGTTTGAAGCAGTCTTGCTGTGAGAACATCCACTCAGAATCACGATTCAGAATTTCAAGTCTGTTGCAAAGTGTGTGTGTATACATTTGTGGGCGTGCATGTGTGTGTGTTTGGACGCCTGTAGTCTGTCAGCTGGAGATGTGATGGATCTTCCCCTATAGTCTTGATGTAAGTGTGTGTGTGTGTCTCCCACAGAGTAGCTGAATAAATTGGTTTTGTTTCTCTTGCAGATGGATTTGCCTTCTTTGCTGGTCTCAGTAGCAAAACTGAGTGACAGAACATAAATTGTCATTAGTTAGTGATCCACAGTACATTATTATTATTTCCATTCACAGACCTGATTGAACTTATAACCAGCTGTAAGATTAGTTAGTCTACTTCTACGTAAAAAGGTACTTACACAAGAAATCTTGTATTAATGCAACTCCTAATCGTCTAAAATGTTTAACTTCTTTGCAATGTGTTTGAAAAGAACATTTTATCAATTCAACAACTTAGACTAGCTCATAAAAAGTGAGATAAACTACTGCACATCCCACACCTTACAATCACTTGACCTCTGAGTTACATATACACCATTATCCAGAGGGACTTTATTTATCCAACTAAGCAATTGAGGGTTAAGAGCCTTGCTCAGGGGCCCAACAGTGACAGCCTTTTGGTTCTGGGACTTATACCCATGACCTTCAGATTGGTAGTTTAACACCTTGAACCACCGAGCTGACACTTTTCCCACTTTAGTATACTATGTATACTATGATGTACTGGATGTTATGGATTAATGAGTCTGTGGGCCGCTTTTGCTTAATTAAACGGCATGTGCAGTGAACAATGTAATTATTACAACTAGCATTATTTGTGCAGCAACATCATCTGTGGGAGGTGTAGGACTGAAAAAATGCTACCTGCCTTTTGATATATGCATGTGCATACCTCTGCACACCCTGTTCACGCAGACAGGATATGCAATACCGCATTCATGAATTATTATCAGTGTTGCGTTTTTACACTGGAAACGACTACAGGAGTCAAAGTATCTGAAAGATGATGATGTCATGGTTACAGTATTTCTTTTGGACAGGTAAAAATATGGTGTGTTTTGATAATAATGCACAAATTATGTACTTTGTTTAGCTTTATATATTAGTTCAACTACAGCAGCAGCATGTAGCGGGGACTATTTTATGTTTTTTTTTGGGGGGGGGGGTTATGTTTTTTTATGTTGTTATATAAATTATTTAGTTTAGTGGTTAATGTTTTGGACTGCTGACCAGAAGATCAGGGGTTTTATTTTCTGCACCACCAAGTTACCAATGCTGGGCCCCTGAGCATGGCCCTTAACTGAAACTGCTAAGTTTAAAAAAACTCGGGATACAAGGTCTGCCAAATGCAAGAAATATAACTGTAAAATATAATGTATAATTGAAAGCAAAGGAAAAAATCAAACCCTAACATTTACCTGTAGGAAACTATGTCCAGCTTAGGGGTGTGAACTTCACAAAGCTATTTAGCATCATCTGAATTTAAAGCACAGAATCTCAACCCAAGCTGTTGCATAAGGAACCTTCCTGGACTCGAGCCAGCAGAGCTCAATACACCACACAACGTGTGTGTGAGAGAGAGAGAGAGAGTGAGACAGAGTGACAGAGACCAGTTTGATATCCATGACTGGTTTGATGTAAACTCCAGCTGTGAGTGGAATTACCCAAGTGTGTGTATCAGGCAGATAACATGCCCACTGCTGGCTTGGCATGTTCGTGTGTGTGTGTGTGTTGGGGCGGTTGTTAGGGGGTTGGGTATTGCTCGGTTCTATTGGTTTGATTCTGTGCAGATTTGAGAGTTTTTGCTCTCTACAGTGTGCCTCTCTCATCACGCTCTGCTATGTCAATGCAAGCAATGAACATGATTTTCAAGAGCCGAGGCAATTAAACTCTCTGATTTAATTGTGTGTGTGTTTCTCCTCAGGACCCTGTGTATGGAAAGGGGAAGTTAGCAGAGATACAGCTCTTCGGGAATGTGGACTTTCACTATGAAAGGTATAGTAAGTGTGTGTGTGTGTGTGTGGGGTTTAGGGGGTGGTATTCCCGTTCTGTTAGAATGATTGTGTGCAATTTAAATTTTGTCTCTAATTGTCCTGTGGCATGAATCTCTGCATGTCAATGCTGCTTTTGAATATTTTAATACGAGGTTTATAAATCTCTGATAATTGTGTGTGTGTTTTGAGACTCGGACCCTTGTATGAAATTACAATACGGGAAGTTCCCTGTTGATCCACACCTGAATTCTAGGAATGATGTAACTTTACCTAGGCCACAGAAAGTCATATGCGGAAGTGGTGGAAAGCACAGATACGGCACTTTTCAAAATTTTTAATTAGCTTTAATGCTTAGATAAAAATTTATACATTTAAATTTCGCACTGATGTGATGTCGTATGTCACTGACAATACCAACATGGTCTGAATTTCATCTAGCCGTAGCCATACTACATAGGACATACCATTTTTTAAAAAACAGGAAGTATCTATGTACTTAAGTGTAGTACCAACTTATATGTGAAGAAACTTTATCGGTGGTGTGCAAAAGCAATGCTTTTTTCATTTACCCACAGGGAGCAAATAAATGGAAGCAATTTTGTTGCTAGTTTTAAAAACAGTTCTAATAACAGTTCTAATGTCTTTTTTTGTAAGAAAAATAAAATCACTTCAAATTTATCTTCCCTCGCCATTGTTCGCTGTTTAACGTATCATGATTCTGATTCACTTATGCTGAAATATACCTACTTTATATAGATACTTATCCACTGTACAGACTTTTAAGCAGAGCACTCGCTTTTGTTTGGTGCCGTCTGCATTTTCTCTTGCTCGTCCCCCAGCATGAGATGTGACAGCACATTTTTAAATCAAGAGAAAGCGAGAAGTTCATAAACGGGTTACGAGTCGTTTTCTCTTTAGTCTCACTGCTGTGATATCTTTGCATTCTGTGACTTTTGTGAGCAAAAAGGTGAACAGATTGGTTGGCAGATTAATCGATTAATGTAAAATGAATAAATAGTTATATATTTTTATACTTCTATACTAGAATACTTGCGTTCCAGAAGTCTGCTTCAAGGATTCAGTAAAAAAAGGTTCTTGCCTACATATAGAGAAAGAAATAAGAAAAGTTAAACATTTAGTATGCATGCTTAAGGATGCAAACATATCTGTTCTAATGTTTTAATATGATGTTATTGTTTTTTTGTAAATGTAGAAAATATATTTATACATTATAAAGTACTTTAATACTATGCATACTACCTTATCTAGTATGCATACTTAGAATATAGTTAGCGTTACTATGCATTGCAAATTTGGTATGCATGCACCGCAAAACAAAGTAGCACATAATTGTGAAGTGGAATGAAAATTATGCATGTTCCCTGCTGAAAAAAAGCATCCCCACAGCATGATGCTTCCACCACCATGTTTTACAGTCGGAATGGTTTGTTCAGGGTGATAGCAGTGTTACTTTCCCTCCATTTGTATTGTATTTGTATGGCCAAAAAGTTCAACTTTGGTCTCCTCTGACCAGAGCACCTTTTTCATGTTTGCTGTGTCCCCTACATGGCTTGTAGCAAACTGCAAACAGGACTTATGTCTTTCTTTTAGAATGTTTTTTTTTCTTGCCACTCTTCAATAAAGGCCAGATTCTCCCACCTGAGCTGTGGATTACTGCAGTAGTTTTGCAGTTTTGCAGTTGTAGTTTTGCAGTTTCTGTTTTTAGATGATGGATTGAACAATGCTCCTTAAGATGTTCAAAGCTTATGATTTTTTTAATAACCTTTTTAAAAACCTTTAAACTTCTACCCAACTTTATCCCTGACCTGTCTGGTGAGTTTCTTGGTCTTTATGTTGCTGTTTGCTCACTAGTATTTTCTATTGAACCACTGAGGCCTTCACAGAACAGGTGTATTTATACTGAGACTAAATTACACACAAGTGGACTCTATTAACTAATAAGGTGACTTCTGAGGGCAATTGATTGTGATAGAGAGAGGTATTACAGTACAGACGGCTGATTACAAATGCACACTACACTTTTCAAATTTTTATTTGCTTAAAATTATTTTTGTTACACTTCACAATTATGTGCTACTTTGTGTTTATCACACATCTCAATAAATCATATTTAAGTTTGTGTTGTAAGGTGACAAAATGTGAAACAGTTCAAGGGGTATAAATACTTTTTCAAAGCACTGTATGTTTGTAATAGCGTTGGCGATACGTTCCTTGAGATGATTAAGTTTTGTATCTTTTTCTGATACACCATGGCCTTCATATGCTCCTGAAGATAAAAATCAATTAGGGTAAAATCTTATAGGACACCCTGTTTACACCCACCCACCCAACCGTATATTCATACTTTCATGTCTGTTCCGATGCAGTAAGAAAGCGATGGTTGATGTGTGTACTCTGAGGACTGTTCAGAATCCATGCCTTATTTCCTGTCTGAAACACAGTTATTAAGTTTTAATAGAGAATGAAAAAATAGCAATGTTCACTCAGACACACACACACAAAACATCAACAATATTTACTACAAAAATAGAATTACCACCCTTTTTTCCCCCTTTGTTCTCTCTTCTAACTCTATTTTCACTTTTTTATTTTTCTGCGTTCCCTCTCTTCTTGTCTTTTTTTCTTATTTATCTATTTTTGCTCTTTTTTAATTCTCTATTACTCTCTGTCTTTCTTTTTCCACTTTTTTTGTCTTGCCTTTTATTTGCAATCTCATCTCAAATATCATGGCACTTTTGTTCACAGCAGTACTTTTAAAATAGAAGTACCAATATACTACATTTAAATTTGTTATTAATTATGCGCATATTAATTTTGCACATAACAACGCAATTAATCGCAGGAAAATCATGCAATCAATCATGAGTAAAAAAAATTATTTTTTACCCAGCACGAATATATATTTTATGTATAATATAAAATGTTATATATTCCTCATATCTTTACTTTTTCATATTCGTCTGTCTCATCTCATCTCATCCTTTTTCTTTTTCTCTTTTTCCTCTGCCTTTCCTGCATCAATGGTTCTATCCTCCACTTTCCCATCCATTTGTCCTTCATTTCTTATTCTCTCTTTATCAGTTCACATATTATTAGCCTCCTCTTGTCTCCCCTCTCCTCTCGTCCACCCTTCTTTCTCTTCTTCTCTTGTCTCATGTCATGTGTTGAACAGTGTGAACAGGCTGAAGTGTGGATACTAGATGTAATATACATGTATTTCATGTATATACATGTATAACAGTTTATATTTCCAGGTTTGCATTTACATTTGTTTAATATGTTATACAGTAATCTTGTGTACTAACATACTTAATATATACTACTATACTAGCCTAGTCTATAAGTAACAGCGGTTTTAAGGACTGTCCTAAGGTTCGGGAATATTTTAAACCCCCCGAATATTTTAGCATGCATTGAGACCTTTAAAGCTTTCCAGTCGCAGGTGTTTTTCTCAGACATGTGATTGATCCAAATCTCTCCTGATTGGAGGAGCTGTCAGGGACACGGCAGACATCTCTCCATCTCCATGTATGGTTTGATGGGCAGTGTGGCAGAACTCTGCTTCAATAGCATGAAAGAGTGCAGATGTGATCAGGGTGGGAGGAGGTGAGATGGAGACAGTGAGAGCCGTGCCTGAGGACTTTGCCAACTGCAATGACATTATTTCAGCATTAACGTGTGTGTGCTTCAGCACCTAAGAGAGTGATTTAGCTAAAATAAACGACGCTTAATGTGAGTGTCTAGTGTGTGTGGGGAAGAGAGAGAGAAAGAGAGAGAAGAGAGAGAGAGCGCACCTGTTAATAAATGCCCTGTCCTCAAGAAGTTTGTGTGTGTGTGTGTGTGTGTGTGTGTGTGTGTGACTGAAGGGAATTTGCAGCTTGTCACTCAGGGGAAATGGACTGGAAAGCTACTGAAAGGCCTGTCTGATAGCCATGACGCCCTTTCTATCTTTCTCTCTCGTTCTCTGTCTCTCTCTCTCTATCACAATCACTGTCTCACTTTCTCCCGCTTTCTCTCTCTCTCTCACTCTTTCTCTCACTCTTTCTCCTGCCCCCGTCTCTCTGTTTTTCTTTCTTTTTTCTCTCTCTCTCTCTTATTTTTTGTCTTTGTGTCTTTCACCTTTTTTTCTGTCTCTTTCTCCTATTCTCTTTCTCTCTTATTCTGTCCCTTTGTCTCTCTCTCTTCTCTATCTACTGCTTGCTTTCTCTTCTCTCTTATTTTCTGTCTCCTTTTCTCTCTCTCTATCTTTCTTGTTCTTTCTCTCTTATTCTTTCTCTCTCTCTCTCTTTTCTCTCTCTCTTTTTCTCTCTTATTCTCAGTCTCTCTTTCTCTTTAATTCTCTGTCTCTTTCCTTCTCTCTTTTTCTCGGTCTCTATCTCTCTCTTATTGACTCCTTGTCTCCTCTTTAGATGTCTTATTCATCCAGCCTATCACCTGTTATTTCCACTCAAGCTGGGATATTTATGAACCCCCACTCCACCCCGATACACACACACCCCACACGCAGTAACACAAACAGAGCAAAAGAAAATGTAGACCAAATAAAGATTTTTTGATTAAAATTGCTGTCGTACACACACACACACACACACACACACACACACACAGATGATGTTTAGGTGCAGACACTGATCGAGAAGATGTGTACAAACCCTGTAGAAGCCCAAACACTCCAGGACAGGGTATTGGAACTATTGTCTAAGACAGACTGTAGGACTAAGTACCATATAGAATAACAAACTGTAACCTACTTTTCTTTTAGACCCTGCTAGAGACCACTACCAATCTCCTGAACTCGGACCTGCATTGGTCTCTGGCGCACCTGCGGAAGACTGTCAGCAGGGGCCTTCACCCTCGACAGGACCACTGTAACATCTGCCTGCAGCAGTACAAAAGGAGACAAGAGAGTGAGGATGAGATCATCATCTTTAGGTAAACACACACTTATCGCAATATATCATTTAAACAAATATAAACTGAGTTTTTACATTTTCAACTCTAACATACAAACTCCTATTTCAGAAAGTAGGAATATTCTAATAAGCTTTATTACAACTAGTTAATAAATGAACAAGCATGATGGCCATGTCACATTGTAGGACTGTAAAAAGAGAAGACTCTTTTTGAGCTTTACATTAAATAATCCATGAGACCTGCATTATCTCCCAAAATGGTAGCTACCAGGAAACAAACAGTCATACTAAAAAAACACTCCTTTCCTGCAATAAGTTGTCTTCTTGCTAGACTGTCCATCGGATTTGTTTCTACATTTTCCCAAGGTGGTTGAATTTCGTCGAGCTAATTGCGTCATCAGGTTCAGCACCTCTATTGGTTTTTGGTCACACCGCAGGTTAGTATCGGAAATCTTTAGACTCTGCCGGAAGTTCATTAAAGTTCGAAACTGATCTCAGCGGTCATTAATTGGCTGTCAGTGTACATGTCTAACTAGCGATCAAAGACAACAGATTTTAACATGAACTAATCATGGCCAATCCCACACGACGTAAGACCGGCTTTAGTTGTTTGTCTGATTGAATCTAATTTTGAAGGCAATGCAGTAAATGCAATCCATCATAAGTCTGTATTAAATTCTTTCTGCATTGGTCTTTCAGTAAAATCTATCAGCTCAGCAGCACGTGTTCTCACTTACAAAGCCCCACGGCAGCACGTCAGTGGTGTCCCCTGTAATTTGCACCGGCTTCCCTTTCCATCACGTATTGACTACAAATTGCTTGTTTTAACTTATAAAGCTGTGCATAAATTGGCCTCTTCCTCTGTTTGCCATTTACTTACTGCTCACATGCCTTCCTGTGCTTTCCGCTCGGCTAGTTTTCCTCTTCCTCGTCATCAGCCCTACTACAAATTAAAACTGTAGGTCAGAAAGCCTTCCGTCATGCTGCTCTAAGGTTATGAAATGCGCTTCTATTAAATTTTCAAAGTGCTCCTACACCAAGTCCTTTTAAGAAACTGTTGGGGAAAGTGGTAGCTTAGTGGTGAAGGTGTTGGACTGCTGCACGGAAGATTATGGGTTCGATTCCCAGCATCACCAGTAGCCCTTAACCTACAAAGTCTCAGTTGGATAACAGAAATAAATGTTATTAGCTCTGGATATGGGTGTCAGGCAAATGCTAGAAATGTAAATGTAAATAAACTTACCATGATTAAGCTGTTGATTGGGTTTTGTTTTGATTTATGTCGTTGTTTTATATTGTATTATCTGTTGTAGCGCGTGGGTGTGAAAAAAGCCCATTATAAATAAAATGTATTATTATTATTATTATTATTATTATTATGCAGCAATAAAATTGTCTGTAACTTTGATATGTCATTAAAAACAGTAATCTAATATTCACAGATAATAAAAACAATATTACTATTTTATAAGATATGATTCATTTAGAAGAAATGTAGTTTATAGTGAAACTATGCAAGATTAAAAAACGGGAACAAAAACCCGTGTGCTATAGCCTTTCATTTGTTTTCACTCAATTGTAGCTTCACAGTTACATACTTTGAAGAGAACAATGTTCAATTGTAAATTGTTAAGTTAAAGAATTTTCAAAATATCATTTTCTTTATTTTCTGGATGCACTGTGTATTTGTCGCATTGTGTATACCGTGCGAGTTATTTGCTCTATTGTTCACTCCGGCATCAAGATATTATTCTAAAATATATGCTTGCTTGGCTAAAAGTGTCAGATAAATCAGTGGTTTTAAACCTATTTTGGATGAACCCCCCCCCCCCCCCCCCCATCAAGTTTAAAACCTCTTTCATCGACCCAGCACACACCCCAGCCCACATCCCATCCCCACTAACTGGTTATTTTCTGTTCTAAAGGCCATCATTTTATTAGAACCCCACTTGTATTGAGTGCCAGTTATTTAATTATTCTAACAGCAATTATATAGTTATATTTAATTATATAGCAGCAGATATTAAACAAATATTATACAAATCTTATACAAGCGGTAGCCCTGTGCCTGTTTATTCGATATTTCTTATAGTTGGTAATAAAGGTAAGGGGAATAAAGCCATGCCGAAGATCCACTTGATATCAACCGCATTTTCTTTTCAGCTGTGGCCAACCTGGCAAAATTCCAAATAGAACCTTCCAACACACCTGTTTCTTCATTGCCTGATATTTGTGTTGAAACATAAGCCTAGGCACCACGGGCACCAACGGCCATTTTGATAATCACAAGGCCAATTCTATGTATTTTTGTGTGTCTCACTAGTTGTGGTCACCTGTATCACTGTCAGTGCCTGCAACGGAAGGAGCAAGGGATTGTGGGTAAAGCTTCTGGTCCTGCAGGAGATCGGGTTCAATCATGGAGCTGTTATAAATGCACCTCCAGTCAGGGAGCTCGTCCCGGAGACCGTCTGCTCGCTGATGGAGGCCGAGCTCGAACCACTTCTCTGGCCCAGGTCCGATCGCTTATTCATTCCAAATACTAAAGTCTCTGTTTAATTTATTATTATGTCTCATTATGCCTCTAACTGGTTTAGGTGGGTGTGTATGTGTTTGTGTTTCAGCACCTCCAGCTATCTGAAACACTTCTTAAACTATTTATTATTCAATGTTATTTTTCGGCATACACGGTCAGGCTACATAATTTTATTCAGATCCACTGTCTCATCCAGACACATCGATTTCTTTCTATTTGTTATTCATATTTAGGCTAATGTGAGTCGCTTTAACTTGTTACGGTTCTGTCAGTGATTTATGAGGTTCCCCAGAAGCCGCTGGTTATCAGGTGTGATAAACTAAATGAATTCATAAAGCGGTCATAACGCACGGCCATGTCGACGTAACAGAAAGTCAGACTTAAAGCCGAGATTAGGTGGAATCTGTGACAGTCGAATTGGGTGCAGTGAGTGTAGTTTGTGGTTGTAGAACATCCCTGAGAGCATACAGAAGTGTGTACACGTTAACAAGCTTACACCAGAGAGTTCTGATGTATGCGTAGAGACGTCGCTATCTTAATAAAACTTTGGCCCCTATTGTCCCTAAACTTTAAGGTATTAATTCTCATCTACAAATTAATATGTTAATAGCCTAAAAACCAGATGTAAGTGGGACATTTACCCACCAGGACTAAATCAGTGAGCCGTTCATGTTAAAAAATTCATGTTACAACTACACTATATTGCCAAAAGTTTGTGGACTCTTAACCATCGCAATGATTTTTTTAGACTGTCTTAAGACTCATTACTTAATACCAGTAAGACGTCCGGTCACCTTGAAAAAGAGACCACACAGTTTACATAGATTTATTTGACATACATTTACATCATTGTATTATTTTCTGTGTCATTTTAAAGTAACCTAAAAGTACATTTTCTAGCCTGACACCCTCATCCCCCTAGCAACTAGCATTTATTATATTTTTTTTTAGACAAAATAGTATATACGGTTACAGAATAGATTCCAGGTGCTCTGGCCTGCTGACTAGGGACAAATAGAAATGTAAAAAAAAATATCTGCATCGTTGAATTAATTTATTTTAAAGTTGGTTAATAAGGATTTATATAGTTGTGGATTTATAAGTGCTATAGAAACCAAAGTAAAAAAAATGACAAGGCTGCGTTCAAAATCACATATTTTCCTATTATATAGTATCTAAAAAAACAGTAGTATGTTTGCATCCTTAGTATGGGGGAAAAGACCCAGAAGTTCTATTACTTCAGCCAGAATTGGGAGGTTACGTGTACGATGGACACTATCCCATGAGCCCCCGAGAGGGACAACTTGTCATTCAAAAACAGTGGAAAGCGGTGACGCAGCACTTTTTAAGTGCCTATTGTAGCTTTAAGTGTTTTAGGAATTTAAGAAAAACATTGGTTAAATTACACTCAGCTATCAGCACCCAAGTAAACATTCAACTTCACCAACCTGCATTTTCACGCTGTTGTGACATGACAATCTCAACATTGTGGAGGTTTTACATCTGATTTTTATTCATACTATAAAAAACATACTTTTTGACGGTCTGGAAGTATGTACTAACTTAAACGTGGTAGTATGCGATCACAAACACAACACAGGTATGGTATCAGGCTAGCATTTTTGATATGGTGCCTTCTGCCTTCTTTCTTCCACATTTATCCCAACTTCCTATAAAAGATTCTGTACATTTCTCTTTTACATTGAGTTTTTTTAGAGTTAAAAAAAATGTATATCCAATGAATATGATCCTTCTCTAGCCTAGTGGACCAAAAGCACAAAGGCTGGTAACTTCACTGCCTTAAGTTTAAGTTTGGGAGTTTATCCCTGGCCTGTAATTAAACCTGTGCATCTTTTATCCCTTTACAGATCAAAGTGACATCTGTCCATCGGGGATCTGACACCACGACCCATCCCACAAAGGTAAGAATGAGAACCGGGATTATATTTACATTATGATGATGGATTTATAATTTAGAATGGGGTTGTATTCAATGTAGATGATGTAATAAATTATCACATGATCGTTCTTAATTTTTCATGTAAATCAGGGACATTTTGTTATCATATTAATTGAAATCTAATGAATGTTACGGATAAATGCTTAAAAAAGTTTACATTTTCTTCACAGTGGGGTTATTACACAAATTATCTAAGTGTAGTTTCTAAGTGTAGTTTACGCCTTTCACCTTTGAATTTTCTTGCGTATAAGCGTCCGAGTTGTCAAGTCTGATTATTTTTTTAATGCGGACTGGAAATAGTTTAAGTTTAGCTTTTTTTTTTTTTTTTACTAAAATTATATTAATTTGATTGTAAAGTAAGATGGCAAGCGTATATAGTGAACAAAATTTAGCAAGAGTTTGATAAGTAAGTCAGTATATTACTGTAGATCTTAATAGTTAATATTACATCACATTTACCAGTGAAATATGTTAACTATGTTAATATGTAAAATAATTCTCGTTCCAGTATTTTTATTTTTTTTTTTATTAGTTTAAATTTTCATTTTCATTTGTATGATGATCGCTAATATTAATATTTTTACCTAATTCTTAGCACAACTGTAGTTATGT
Source organism: Bagarius yarrelli (assembly GCA_005784505.1). Taxonomy (NCBI): domain Eukaryota; kingdom Metazoa; phylum Chordata; class Actinopteri; order Siluriformes; family Sisoridae; genus Bagarius; species Bagarius yarrelli. The sequence continues at coordinate 8,576,545 of VCAZ01000004.1, read as the reverse complement.
AACAACAACTGAATCCTTCCGAATAAATGTTAAAAACTTGGATTGGGAAGATTCACTACATTTATTATAAGGTGAGTGGTTGAAATGGAGTGTTAAACCACAAACAGAGGTTCTGAATGCTGCACTGGTGCATTATTAAAGATTCTAGTCCATGTACAAAACTGTGGTCAGAGAGAGTAACACACTCAGTTAACTGCATAGAAGACAGAAGTATACTGTATAAGAGGAAAGAGAAAAACATTCTTAGGTCAAGCTTGGAGAAAGTATGCCAACGGTTGTGCCCTTACACACACTCGCTGTCTGTAAAAAGAGGGTCTCGCTCTTGTTCTGTAGACGCAGTCATGTGTGAAACAGAGTAGTTCTCTCATTGGCACTCCTATCTCTGAAACATTAGCTTGGTTATGATAGCTTTAACCCGATGCCACTTTACTCTTTTCTGGTTTCAGTGCACTGATGCGCACACACACACACACACACATACATACAGATTCTCTCTCTCTCTCTCTCTCTCTCTCTCTTGCTCACACACGTACATTCGCACATAATTCTCTTCTCATTTCATTTCTTTTTCCTGAAAATTTCCAGCAGCCTCCGGTGGCCCTATGCACTTTCTTCCTCTCCACTGAGAATTGTCAGTCTGCCTCTCCAGTTAAAATTCAGTGCTTGTCTGTTAGGACAGGCTGCATTTTCATTTAAAGTGACAGCTTTAGCCGACTTCTGGCAAAATAAGTAGTGCATCTCTCCTTTGACCTTCACACTCTTATTCTGTCATCGAGTCATTCTTGCTTGTTTTTTCATTATTGTATGCCTTCCACCTCTGCAACAGGGATTAAACACCGGCTTTATGCTGCATTTTTCCAAGCATTGCGTTAGGTATCAAGAGCTAATCATGGCACTGACAGTGCAGCAGAAGTGACAGAGAAATTTCTGTTCATTTATTCCAACACCCACAGCTTCTCCCATTAGAGCCACGCTACCACACACTGAACTCCAGCCCAGCACGCGCTAAATGTGCGATTTGTCTGATTATCTTACAAATAAGTCATGACACTTACAGTCCATGAGCTGCCTGCCTCCTTCGGCTTAAAGAAGCAGCGTCTTTTTTTACAGTTTTTTTATCACGGTTGAGGCCAGATTAGGGGCCCGAGCGCAATCAGGAACCAAGCAGGCTTTTCTACTGGAAAACATCTGGGTCCAGATCGTGGAAAACTTGCTGGAACATGGGAACCTGTGACATCACTTGGCGGAGTGTCCACTGCAGATTGCAGTTTTAAAATATATATTCAACTTTATAGTCATTGTGCAAGGTACATGTACAGAGCCAATGAAATGCAGTGTTTTTCGCATATCCTATCTTAGTAGTTTGGGGTCAGAGCACAGGGTCAGCTATAATACAGCACGCCTGGAGCAGGAAGGGTTACGGGTCTTGCTTATTAACATATAAATCTGACAGATCAGCAGTGATTTGCTAAAAAAAGACCAATGAATAAAAATAACTTTACTAGAAGTTAAAAATCACCATTTAGAATATTACTTGAGTAAAAGTATTCTCAGTACTCTCAGTATGAAAAAAGTTTTTTTTAATCAAATGTAGCTAATAACAAGTAAATGCATATATATATATAATATAAATTTTTATAGCAAGACTGTTTCTGTTTTAATTGTTAATTTTCTCTCTCTCCTTTAAATTAACGGCAAATGTTTTATAGATTTAAGTATTATAATAATAATAATAATAATAATAATAATAATTAAAAAACCACACTGTTATATTTGAATAATGAATAGCACCCTATGCTATTCATCTAAATATGTTAGTCACAGATAAACAATTAAAATGGTTTATGAACAGCTGTTTTCCAAAAATCTCTGTTTAATAAAACAAACATGTAAACATGACAGAGCTTGTTAATTTTTAGGATACCGATTCTGAAGGTGGTCTTATAGGTGGGCACCACAGGAGCCCCAAGACTCAAGAGATGAATTAAAATTTGTTTGTACAGAATATAGGATGTTGCGCATGCATAATCAATAAGAAATGATTGAATCGCTTATGCATTTACATTTACAGCATTTAACAGACATGTAAGGGTTAAGGGCCTCGCTCAGGGGCCCAACAGTGGGAATTTGGCGGTTTTGAGGTTCAAACCTCAATCTTACAATTAGCAGTCCAACACTTTAACCACTGCACTACCACTTACCCCTTTACCTCTACCACTTTCTGTGATAACTCATTGTTTTTGAGTCGTATTAATTATTTATTCAAAATGAATCTTCATGAAGGACACATCACTACTTCTTTTGCAGTAAGTAACAGATATGCTTCAGAGAAATTTATCAGAGAAATAGAAAGTAAAAGTTTACATTTTATTTACAAAGCGTAGTGGATTAAAAGTGACAAATATAACAACTGGCACTGTAAGGAACTGTGTTGGTAACGTAGTGGGTTCTGCTCCCTGCCAGGTTAAAAGCGAGCCAGTTCTGAACAAGTGCTGAGCTCTGAGACCAACCTGTGAAAATGCAGAATCGGTACACACTTTTTTAGAAAATAGGATAAATCTACATTTATAGCCTTTGGCCTATATGATGAGTTCGCATGCATTTTTACACAAGCAGACGTGGAAGCGTGTAAACTTTTGTACCATTTAATTAAATTTTATAATTATTTCTTTAGGTCTGTTTTTTTTCACCTGCACTTTTAGTTATAAACCAAAGTCATTAGCTTCACGCCTTGATTTCAATTTTGCAATTAAAGCTTTTGTCGTCAAGTGTCTAGACTTTGGACCAAAATGGTCTTCTTTTTCAAATTCTCATTTTCATTTCAAAGCAGCGCTGATGGGGACGGGCTTATCTCCCTGATTATAATCAGTAACTCATCACAGCAATTTCCCATCAGCCCACCCCATCCTATTCAAACACCCCACCCCACCCCCACCTCCCGTGGTGTCACGAGCATCATGCTCTAAAACCCATTTGCAAGGAAGGTTCTTCTTTCCTGGAGCTTCTTCACACACAGGTGTCACGCTTGGTTTGGTGGTTGGAAGCAGTGGCTCACTGCTGTGGTCGAGCTGTTGTTAGCTTTCCTTTTAATTAATATTTCACCCTTGTGCTGGTGCTAATGAGGCTGCATGTGGATGCACCAGCCAGGTATTTTAAATGTCAGCAACACTACTGGGTTTGTTTCAAAGTGACAGATGCTTCAAACGTTCCAGTGTTCAGGGGAGTTTTAAATGGCAGCATTACACAAGCAAAATTAGACATCCACACCATATGGCAAGAAGTTTGTGGTCACCTGACCATCTCGGCCATATGTGATTTTAAAGATTCTATTCTACATTTATTTTCCTTTTTGCTGTTTTAATACCTTTCTGTTAATATTAGATTGTGTTGTGTAACAGTAGTGATTTGTTATTTTTAGCTATAATAAGTGCTACTGAGATTAGACACAAATGTTGGGTGAGGGGGGTCTGGGGTGCAGTTAGTTTATCTAGTTTATCCCAAAAGGTGTTTACTGGCATTAAGTCAGAGTCAGGGCTCTGTGCAGATCACCAGAACACCTCATGTCTTCATGAGACTCAGGGGCTTTGTGCACATGGGACATTGTCATGCTGGAACAATATTTGGGTCTCTTAGTACCGGTGAAGAGAAATTTGCACACTTTCTGTACGATTGCTTTCTTCCAACTCTGTGGAATCACGTATGGATCCGATGGAATGGTTTTCACAATCCTGCCTATATAGTGTTTATGTAATAAGGAGGAAATGACTAGACATTGTTCCTTTAGTTAAGATGTTAGAAACCCCCGATGGTTTATTCAATTTTGCTTATTCAAAATCTTAAAAGAACACTTCTTCCTAAAATGCTACTGCAGCTACAAAAATAAGCTGGTTGTTGCGTGTTAGCATTTTGTCCATTGCTGACGATTGCCTTTTGAAGGGATGGATTCCTTTAAGAATAAGACACAGACAATCCATTAGCGTAGTCTACTGGGTGAATCAAGGAAACATGTGGCTTCTGTTTGGCGAGCTTGTGTGCTCACTCCATGCAAGAAGTGACTGTAATTAAGCCAGCTGTGGTTATTAATCTTATTCAAGCGCTAATCTGAACAGATTTTGACAGGATCTGAGCCATGCCACAAATGTTTAGTGTGCCGTGACAACATTGCGTGCTGGTCTGTTCTCAACTTAAATTTGACAACGGTGGTGTATTTAAAACAATAAGGGACACGACAGGACAAGTTTATTTAGATAATCTTTTTTTCTTAATACTTGGGGGAAAAAAACTCTCAGGTGAGAAGACTGGCAGGCAGTCCGAAGTGTCATGTAATAGGTTTAATAAGTAAGTAAGGAGAGGGGTAAATAACAGGCTTTATAAACTTGCTCTTCCATGGGTCACAGTCACGTCAAATCAATGCCAGCGGCGGCGACTGGCTCATGCCTCGCCAACGTAAAAGACTACAGCGTAACGGAGTCGATTTCCTTTAGTGCTCGAAGGAGATGGAAAAATAATTGCATTTATTTACTTTCAAACACTAGAGGCATTCAATCACACTTCTGCTCCTGAGTTCAGGCACACACACACACACACACACACACACACACACACTCTCTCTCTCTTATAAAATAAACAGTTCCTAAAAACACTTTTTTGTCTTCAAGCACACTCAACAGAGAAATGGCTCATTTTTCTTAGTATTGTGGGGAAAACAGATTTATCTCTACACTCACTTGGTAATTTTATCTCTGCTCTTTTACATGAATAATAAACAGCACAATTACCGCTGCAGGCTTTCAGAACATGTGCGATGGTGTTTTATACTGTTGTATGTTGTGTTGTGTAATATTGTGTTGTCTTATGTTCCTTGTTCTGTTATGCAGTGTTGTGTTTTTCTGTTGTATGGTGGTATGCTTAAGCCAATTAAGATGCTGACTTGGGAGTTTAAACCCCATCACCGCCAAGTTGCCACTGCCGGGCCCTGTGGTGAATGTGGACCTTAATCCGCTTATGTGCTAGTGCGCAACATCATGACTAACCCTGCGCTCTGACCCCAGCTCTAAGTTGGAATGTGCAAAGAAAACGTCTCCAAGTGAGATAATGCTAGGCCCGTCTCATACTTCTCCACTAGGTCCACTTGGAAGCCCCAAGACATTAGTATGCCCTGTGCCACAGCAGCAGCAGGGTCTGAGCCTTGGGGACTCCATGCAGGGCCATCCTCATTAAAAAATAGCTAGGTGGGAGCAGGGCAAACGGAATGGCAGGTGCTCACAGTGATCAGTCATAGTTCTCGAGTGCTGACTGCGCATGCCCCACTCTCATGCAGCTAACACACTGCAAGTGTGTGTTCGTGCCGAAAATGAATCTGATACACAGATAATCAAACTTTCTGCCTATCTAGTTTTTTAGTTACCACTTTTTGCTTTCTTTTTGCCATATATTCCTCTTATTTTCTCAGACACATGCATGCTAAAGGAAAAAAAATGCATTGCTTATTTAAAAAAACAATGTAAATCACTCCGAATAAGGGTTTAATTTACTGAATGTGGTGTAAGTGTTGTAGTTACAAAAAAAAAAGCTATTTGGACATTATTTGTTATCAAGTTTGTGGGGGTTTTTTTGCAGTAAAATAATAAAACTAGTAATAAAAAAAAAAAGCTTTACAGACTGGGACCCCAGGCAAGGCAATCGTTCATAAACACGAAAGCTCATAACCTGGTCTAAGGCTTTAACAATAGAAAGTAATGGTTTGCTGTGCTCCATAAAGGAAAATAAAGGTGAGGTTCAGCTTATTAGCTATGAATAGCCATTATGGATTAAGACTGCACAGTCCTAAAGAATATGAAGGCTATTATACAATGCTATTCAACAGGAAATACAAAAAGAATGACATCAACAACAGTCTCTAAATTTATTAAGGACCAAAACTACAAACGCAAATAAATGTTCGTTTTTGCCGATTAGCTTATTGGTCTGATCTGAGTAAAATGCAAACATTTGCTTCATTAACTGTCCAATTTCACACAACTTTAAGCAGACGTAGAAAAGCTAATCACACAGAGCTCATTTATTCATTTTGGAGAGATAATAAAATTAAAGGAATCATCTGGTCCTTTTCCTCAAAAACAACTTATTTTTTAATGAAATCTTTTACAGTATATGTTGTTCTATAAGTCCAAATGTTCAGAAATTTTGTCTAATATCTTATTGCAGTATAATATCGTCGTTGCAGTGTGTTCAGGGTCTCGTAAAACTGAACAACTCTTATAAAACAAGTTTTAAGCAGTATGAATTGCTCTGGGTTTTTGGGTGGGTTGTCAGTGTAGTATTGCAGTTGTTTAATGGCCCAGCTGTTTAAAATAGATTGTACAGTGTAATATATAGTGTTAGTGCTGATGAGTCCAGGCTAGTGTTAGAGGGTGAGACGGCAGGGGCAGCGTTAGCCATTTTAGGCTATATGAGAGAATATGAGGTTTGGTCCACTACCACACCCATTCTGCACTTTTACCACTAACGAAAGGCCCTTAGAATCATCCTAACTTTGCCCTACTTAGTGGCACCCCAGGACACTAGGGTGAATTTTTAAACCTCTCCTGTCTCATTCCCACAAAAAAAATGCAATCCTATCCGAATCACATTGAAAAAATGGGGGGAAATCCTGTTTCGTCCCAGTCCCTTGATTAATTGTAATTTTGTTCCTTTTCCCGCTGAATTCCCACGACCCACAGAAATCCTGAAAAAAAGTTAGCTTCTACCTTTCATGTCTGACTTTATTTTGATTATGATCTTTCATGGCTACAAAGTGCACGGGGAAGTCCTTCTACTCTTATGTTATTGTTTTATTATTGGCATTGACATACCAACATGGTGCATTATTGACCCCAACTGTTATGGAGTTGGAGCATGTCATTTCATTAACCAGCTACACCAAAGCAAACAGAAGGAGCATAAAGAGACAGGACAACTAGAATTGTGTCTAGTATGTTTATTTATATAAAAGGTGTATTTGTGTATAAAGTTGCTTATTATAATATTATTACAATCCCCAGTCCTGCCCACCCCTGGTGACATTTTTCTTGACCCTTTTTCTCTTGGCGAGCTAGTACTATGTCTTCTTCTAGGCGAGCTAGTGCTATGTCTTCTTCTAGGCGAGCTAGTGCTATGTCTTCTTCTAGGCGGTCTACATTTACATTTACATTTAGGCATTCTGGCAGACCCCCTTATCCAGAGCGACTTACATTTCTTTTTATTTATACAGCTGAGCTATTGGTGGTTAAGGGCCTTGCTCAGGGGGCCAACTGTGGCAGCTTAGTGGTACTGGGAATTGAGCCCCGATTTTCCAATTAGCAGCCCAACACCTTAACCACTGAGCTACACTTCCAGTGCTATTTCGTCTTTTAGGCGGTCTAGTGCTACATCGTCTTCTAGTGTTGTGTCTTGCTAATGGCATAGTGCATAATTTGGCAGACAAGAAAGTGAAGTTGCCAACAACAGAGTAAAAGCAAAAAGCATCATAGAAACTTTGTTATAATATTGTCCTGTGAAAAGGAAGGGGCTGTCTGGCGTGTGTGTTCTAGTTCTCCAGCGGTGTTCTAAAGTGCCTAAAAAGAGCCTGAGAACAGAAATGGAGTGTTGTAGAGGAACAATGCAATGTTTTTTGTTTCCTAAATGGATTAGCTGTTATTGTAGACCAGCTTCATATGATATCTGTGATTTATACACACACCCTGGAAAAATCTCTGCTGACATAGTGTGACTCTTTTTACATTACCTACACATTAAAAAACGTAAAAATACCCAGAAACAATTTTGGAAGGGGACACAAATAATACAGCTAAAATTGTACTTGTAGGAATATGTATGCACAGAGGAAAGTCTTACCACTAATATAGCAGGGAGACCAGCTATTATTCTTCTTTTAAAATTTTCAATAAAAACGCTGACTAAATCGACCAAAATTAAACTGTATGAGTTCACACGCAGACTTATCGCCCTGTGTTTTGTTTAAACCAAACATAAGCGGCGCAGCGAGACGCAACACTAAAGCCCATTAAAATCGCAGATATTGCCTAAACTGGATGCGGAATAACGCGACATGACGTCCCAGACAGAAAATAGATTCCCTGTACGATTGACGCAGTACAAGCTCTTTGCAAGGACCACTTTATTGCATCCAGTGTAGACAAGCTGTTGTGGTCGCACTAGGACACGTCTCAGTCATGTTCATTAGAGACATTACTATCCATCAAGCCGCGTAATGTTATTACTGGAAACATAGCAGACTTACCGGATAAATACATTATCTTTATCGTATTAAAGAGAGTATAATTTCATCCTGTGTTTAAGTTAATAAAATAGCATTGACACCCGAAGTTACTGCAGTGCCACAACTTTGTTACTCTCACCGGGCTTCTAAACTTAAAACGCATTTTTTTCTCCCCTTTTGTTTTGCTTTTATTACACAGCATACATTAAACATTGTTATTTACAATACAAAGTGTCAGTATGGTTATTTTTTTAGGTAGACAACCCTGAGACAGAGGGTGTTTCCCCCCCTAGACCTCTCCGGGAATTCCACCTATGTATATACACTATATACATAAAATTCGGAAGACTACACCTATAACACTACATCCACACACACCCAGAACACTCAACCCCCAACACCAGCCTGGTAACACTAAATACTAGCTGTACAACATCAGTGGCAGACTGGCCATCTGGAGCACCAGGAGTTTTCCCAGTGGGCCGCTGGCTATTGTACCCGTCTTACTTGTATATTATATTAAATATTATATACGTATTTAAAATGGCGAAAACCATAATATGGCATCTCTTTTGTATACAGATGGATGTGTGCGTAGAATGTATTGCTCTTCCTCCCTGTTAATTAGTTTGGTCACATTGCGTGTCTTGAAACTTACCCTCTTTTACGTTATTTTACAGAGGGAGAGATATTGATCCTTTCTTGGTACAGCAAAGTTCTCTAAACAAATAATTACAATTAATTTTCATGGATGAAAAGGAAGGAAAGATGGAGTTGAAAAGTTATACAAAAACAAAAAAAAAAAACATCATCAGTGGATGCTGTGCAATGCTCAACAGCTTTAAATGAACAGATTGTGCCTAAGTTGCAGTTTCGCAGGCTCTGACTGCACTAACATTACGGTGAAGAACAGTGAGGCTGGATCCAGCACCTGCTGATGATGACCAACACCCCTCCCCTTCCCTACACGAGCTGACAGAAGAAGATGACGATTAAATTGAACCGGTGCTGAAATAAAATCAGTAGTAGCATTAGCTCATGCTAATTAAGTAGTTACTTATTCTAATAGTTGCGGTAGTCAATATCAATTCCAAATAAAACTGAAAAAAAAGCTCCTAACTTGGTATAACATTGAATCACATTGTTTTCATCTAAAAACATGTTTTTGTTTATGTTCATAATATAAATAATATTTTTGTGATACAGTAATTCCATGACTAGCGATTAGAAATTAGCTACATTTGTAATGACTATGACCATTACAGATAGGACCAACACGTCTTCCATAAAAGGTTTGCACTTTTTCTAGGCAGGGGTTATAAATATTTTCATCATTTATTCATAAAATGCTAGTAAATAGTGTTAAAAATCAGTCACCACATTCATAAACTGATGTATTATGCTATGGAATGTGGTGGGCTGCTGTGTGCCAGAAAGTCATTTTAGTCCTATTTCACCCCTGCACAACATATATTACTTATATATACACTTAGAACACCCACAATCTGACCCATGTGATGTCATCCAAAATACTTCATTGAGTTGTTGGGGTTTTGTTTTTTTTGCTCAACTGTTTCAGTAACTTATGTAATCACCATACGCATGTATTTTAACACTTTTTAAACACTGACCAGATAAAGCTATATTTAGTTAAGGTTTTATTTCAGGTCTGGAGCTAGTTGTCAGTGGAAGAAAATTGTGTTTGCGTGTCATTATGAAACATGGATGAGGTGAGATTGTTTCTGGGGGGAGAAACCACACTGTACAGATGTGATGAGGAGGTGGTTGTAATGTGATGTGGGTTAATCAGTCTGATGAAGCATATCACCTCCCTGAGCATGTCAGGCTGTGTGGGATTAGATTTTTTTTTTTTGTTTTTAACTGATCTTTTTTCACTCTAGTCTTGAGCCCCTCCTTGATTACGAGCTGCTGAAGTTAGCTGAGAATAGCCAAGAAAGAATGACACTTTTATGTGAAAATAAAAAAAAAGGTTTTATTGCTACTATCAAAATATATGCCAGGGATCCCTTGCGCTCTGGAGGCGTATGTCGTTGCTAAGCAACCCTCAGCAGCGCTTTACATTACAACACGGAAATTTCAGCAATGAAAAGAAAAACACGATGACAGTCATAGCAAGACAGAGTACATGTGTTTAAATGAAAGGGAGGGAAGTGGAACAGTGAGATTACAGGGTGAAGAGGTAAAGAAGGTACAGGAGTTTAAGTACTTGGGGGGGTGGACAGTCCAGAGCAATGGAGTGTGTGTAAAAGAAAGCGAGTACAGGCCGGTTGGAATGGATGGAGAAACGTGTCAGTAGTGATGTATGACAGGAGAATATCAGCTAGAATCAAGGGGAAGGTGTACAAGACAGTGGTGAGACCAGCAATGGTGTATGGTTTAGAGACAGTGGCGCTAAGAAAGAGACAGGTGGCAGAGCTGGAAGTAGCAGAGCTGAAGATTTTCTTTGGGAGTGACGACATTAGGAACGAGTCCATCAGGGGGATGGCTCATGTTAGATGTTTTGGAGATTAAGTCAGGGAAGCCAGATTAAGGTGGTTTGGACATTTACAGAGGAGGGATAGTGAATATATTGGTAGGAGGATGTTAGAAATGAAGCTACCAGGCAGAAGGCAAAGAAAAAGACCAAAGAGAAGAGGTATATGGATGTGATAAACAAAGACATAGGGTTAGGTGGAGACAGATATTCGCTGTGGCGACCCCTAAAAGGGAACAGCCGGAATGAGAAGAAGAAGAAAAGAAAAAACACAATGATAAGCTGGTCCTCCACTTTACTGCAGGGATTTCAGTATAACAACAACAAAAAAAAGCAAGCTAATTGGTTGGTTTTTGTCACACGTACTTCGGCTCTCTTGGGGCATTCTGAAGGGTTTTTATCTCGCTTCTGCGCGGATGCATCTGAAAAAAACAAGCGCGTCACACCGCGTATGCGTCACGACTGTATTTGTGTGTGCTTACCATGCATCTACATTAGATGATGAAATGACAGGATTCCAACCTAAAAAGCCCCTGACGTTGGCATTATTAAGAGGGCCAGTCAGAATGATGCTGGGACCCCTGCTGTATGCTGTATACATTTTACTGTACTAGCTATGGGAGTAACTGTATACTAAACAAAACAAAAAAAACCCTGTCAATTTTTTAGCATTGTTTAAATGCCAAAGCTGTCAGTTTATAATCACTTATCTATTTCCCCAACATGCAGTCATGCCGGAAAATGTCACTTTTAATGTCTAATTAATCCCACTATTCCGACTTAATACCATT